>SFCI01000850.1:0-14313 GCA_004681135.1 Hericium alpestre | reverse complement strand
CGAAGCCGGCGGTGATGGTGCCAGGGCCGCAGCCGATGTCGAGGATGTGCATGTCCGGCTTGATGTAAGGCAGGAGATATGCCGCCGAGTTTTCGACGGTGCGCCAGCTATGCGAGCGCAGCACGGACTCATGGTGACCATGAGTATATACGGCAGTCTTTTGAGCCATGGCTGTGGATCTGTTTGAAGTGTACAGGTGATGATGGAGGATCCTATTGAGATGGGCAAACATCGAAAGTTAGTATGAGTTCAAAACCAGACTTAAGTAGATACGAAGACCACACCTATCCTCACTTTCAGCTGCGTTATTCAAGACGTTGAATGATGAAGTCTAAGCCATCGGGGGAGGACAATCCTGCGTATTTATGCATTCTGGTAGACCCATGACGGAATCAATTATGCCCGCAACATAGGAGCGGACGTATCGGCCGTCGGGTTATGGTATGACGTCGGCCCTAGTCGGTCCATCCTACCATCGTAATGGGTACTAGCATCCCACCAATGAAACGCCTTCATTCGTCTCCCTGCATGAATTCGACATGCTGTGTTCGAAGCTCTTCGATCCAAGGTGGACGCTATACGTACACGGATCTTGAGTACTTTGAGTGATCAAGATGATATTCTACTCGTGGTCTTCCTTTCACGTACGGTCGTCCAACAAACGTCCATTCTTGAGCCAAAAGGGAAAGGACAAAACGCCCAAGAGCGTTCACAGACAGATATCTCATAGCTTCGATGTCAAAACCATCAATCGAGTCACAAACCAACATGGCCCAGAACTTAGGCCGGTCGGCACCATTTACACGATGCTTCTGAATGTATTCGAGTCAGGGCATCCAAGCGCTCCGACACCAAAAATGCAGGAACGCAGAAATGCTAGTATTCGTTGTCTTCGTCAATGCGTGTTGAACGTCCTGATGCCTATATTACCAAGTAGCCTATACCGAGGTGTAGCGATAATGATGCGTGGAAGATGAGGAATTATGCCTGGTTGGTTGAGCAAGACGAATAGTGTCAAGGCGGGAGGGCAAACCCGTCTAGTGGAATAGCCCGGGTCATAAGTGGAATGGTGGATCTCTAATCTATGAGAAATCATGGGCGGTCTCCTCTACGGAAGGGCAGTCGCACTGAGAGCAGAAGATAAGCATGATCCCATTGAAAGCAATAGTGGCCGAACTTACCACAAGATTCAAGTCGCCGTAGGCTAGAAAACATAAGAACAATTAATTAAGAGTCTTCTATATATCGCACATCGCACTTACTGTCATCAACCCTCGAAACAGTCGGCCAGAACTTCTTCTCTCGAAGCCACGACACGGGGTATACAGCGGTCTGTCGGGAATACGGCCGGTTCCATTCAGCGTCAGACACCGTGATGACGGACAGGGGATGGGGCGCATTTTTGAGCAGATTGCTGTCCTTCGGCTGTTTTCCAGTAATGATATCTTCGGCCTCCTGACGAATATGAATCATAGCATCGCAGAACCTGTGAAGAAATCCTTGTTAGCGGCCACAGCGGGATGACAAGCTAGGATGCGTACCGTTCAATTTCTTCCAGGCTCTCGGATTCCGTGGGCTCAATCAGCATGCAAGTAGAAATAGGCCATGAGCACGTCGGCGGGTGGAAACCATAATCCTGCAGACGCTTCGCAAAGTCGGTCACTTTCAGCCCCGCCGCCTTATCGAACTCCGCAAGATCAATCAACAATTCATGCGCAACCCTGCCATTGTGGTTTTTGTACCGCAGGTTGTAATGAGGCGCAAGACGATGCGCCATGTAGTTCGCATTCAGCAGTGCGATCTGCGAGGAGTCCTTGAGCCCTTGTCCGCCGAGCATCTTGATGTAGGCCCATGAGATGAGAAGGATGGACGCGCTGCCGAATGGTGCTGCGGACACGGCATTGATGGCGTTCTTGCCTCCGGTAGCAATGATCGGGTGGGAAGGAAGGAACGAAGCAAGATGCTCGGCCACGCAGATAGGTCTGAGTTTGTCACGTCAATCTCATGCGAGATCGAGGGGCATTGGCAGATACTTACCCGACACCGGGACCACCTCCACCATGGGGACTAGAGAACGATACTCAAAAAATCGGAAACTGTATAAGGAAGTATCACTCACATGGCAAACGTTTTGTGCAAGTTCAGATGACAGACATCGCCGCCGCAAACCGCCGGATTCGTCAGACCAACTTGAGCGTTGAGGTTGGCACCATCCAGATACACCTGTCCACCATTGTCATGAATTATTTTGCAAGCCTATTCTCCAGTATTAGCATGTTGCCAGATGCATACATTGATGGCTACTCACATCCTGCACACCCGCTTCAAAGACTCCAAAAGTTGAAGGGTATGTGATCTATAACAGTCAAAAGTTTGTCTAGATCCTGGTCATCTGCACGTACCATGAACGCAGCCAGGTTATGCTTGTGCTTCTCGGCTTTCGCTTTCAAATCTGCCAAATCAAGGCTTCCATCCTGGAGAGTCTTCACGGGCACGACCTTGAGCCCAGCCATGGCCGCCGACTATCGTCAAGCACACTTCAGCACCACGGAAAAAAAAAGATCGAATGCACCACATACAGCAGGATTGGTCCCGTGCGCGCTGACCGGGATGAGGCAGACATCGCGGTGTTTCTGCCCGCGAGCCTCATGGAAGGCTCTGATGACGCTTAGCCCGGTGTATTCGCCAGCTGCACCGGAATTCGGCTGTAAAGAGCACGCATGGAAACCGGTGATCTTGCACAGATCGTCTTCCAGCTCCTGTATGATCTCTCAGATTTGGCTCTCGTTCACGAGACAATGGACATATGCATACCTTGATCACCTGTGTATAGCCCTTGACCTGATCCCGCGGGGCAAACGGATGCACGGAACCAAACTCGGGCCAGGTGAGAGGAATCATGCTGCTCGTGCTGTTGAGTTTCATCGTGCAGCTCCCAAGCGGGGTCATAGCGTGAACGAGCGACAGATCCTTCGACTGCAGATGATGGATATAACGCAGCATCTCCGTCTCTGAGTGGTGCTTGTTGAATACCGGATGGGTCAGGAACTCGGACGTGCGCGTCGTCGAAGCTGACCATCTCACGCTTCGCAGGATCGTACGACCAACTCGCGAGCACCCGGTTGTCGTGCTGCACGTGCGCGCCGGGCTGCGGCAGCGCGCGGTAGTCATACACGCCCTGCTCCCAACTGCCGGCCCGAGGCCGCTGAAGGGCGTGCCCGGGCCGGCGGTATTGAGGAAGGAGCGGCCGTAGAGCGGGACGCCGAGGATGAGCTTGGCGCGCGCGACGCCGGCGTTGGTGTAGAAGGAGACGGCCTGCGAGGCGCTGATGGGCGGGCCGTGAATATTGGCTTGGTGGTTTGCGATCTGGTCCCAGGATCCGGCTGGGGTAGGTTAGTAGGGGCAGGGGAGGGAGCGGATAGGACGTACAGAAGTCGTAGGCCATGAGGTTCCAGAAGTCGAGTGACTGGTCCATCTCGCGCACAAAGAGCTTCTGGTAGTTGTCTGGTCCACAGGGCGCGGCGATCTGCGTGGGGTCAGGACAAATTGTGCGTGCAAAAAAAGAGAGAATGCATACTGTGAGCAGGAAGCGGTAGTCGGCGCCCTTGCGCTGAGCATGCGCGTCGAGCGCGGCGCGGAGCTCGCGGAGGAGCTCGACATACCCGCGGGCTTGCGGCTCATTCTGCGGGTACTCATAGTCCACATCGAGTCCGTCGAGCCCGTAATTCTCGAGGAGTGCGACGGCACTCGCGACGAACTTGCTGCGGAGCGTGGGGTTCACGACGACGGGGTGGAACGCGGCGGAGTAGCTCCAGCCGCCGATGGAGAGGAGGACCTTGAGATGGCGGTTCTGCTGCTTCAGATTGTAAAGCGCCTTGAAGTTGCCGTAGAGGTTCGTGCCGGCGTCGTTCCAGCTGTCGCCTGGGTAGTGGATGTCCTGGTCGGCCCAGAGATCGGAGAGGAAGACTTCGCCTGTGTCCTGGCGGATGTTGGCGAAGGCATAGAGGATGTGGCTGTAGGGGAGTAGGTGCGTGGTTAGGTAGGGAGAGCGAAACGGACATACGTGAGGTCCTGGGCGGGTATCAGGGAGGGAGGGTATTTACGCCCGTAGATGCCCCTACGAATTGTTAGCGGTGCGAAATAGCCAGACCAACGAATAGACCGGGTAAACAGTCATTGTGCGAGACACAGAAAGACGGGCATTCCATCTTAATGGTGAGCATTCTGTCTGTGTCGACGGAATTCCCGCCTTCTTGTGTCTAAACAGACAATCGCCGGTCTAACCGATGAATACGCACCAGTTAACGAAACTAAAAAGGATGGTCAGTTGGCACGATCACAGACATGAGGTGATATACGCACTATCCGACGCTGTACTTTCCGCTCATGGTGTCGTTCTCTGCAGGTTTCGGCGTCTCTTCAAGTTGGTCGCCCGTGGAATCCGATGCACTGTCCTGCGATGGGACGGCCGGCTTCTCCGGGGCCGCAGACTGCGATGCTTGTTCCGGAACAGTGCTAGGCACGTTCCATTGGCCAAGTTTGTAGGATGCGAATGCAACGAAACAGAACGCAAGGAAGAGAGCAACAATTCGGCGCGAAAATGTGCGCGGCTTCTTGGGCTCTGGTAGAGGTTCTGGGGAATGGGTGTCGTCGTCGGTGTTGACGGGCTGGTAAGAGGCAGACATGCCGGCTTCACTACCGCCCGCCGTGCTCAAACCAGGTCGGAGGTGATGATGTCATCCCCTTCACGACGCTCTCCGAGTCTCCAATCAGTTCACCGCCGCTACTCCTGACTACATACCACAGTATGGTGTTGTCTAAGGTGTTCAAATATTATATATTCAAAAATTGTACGAACGCAGCGACGCCGTGGACAACACAAGGACAGCGCATAGGAAGGAGGCCGGCGGGCCGACGCGTCGGGCAGCGACGACCTGCAAGCACCTCGACAATTGCACCTCAACAACTCAACGTCCAACCCGAACGCAAGAAACGGGCATTCGGAAAAGGGGGGGGAAGCTGAACAAGATTAGGTGTATAGATAATGTTGCAGAAGACCAACTGTTACGGGTCAGTACGATGAGATTGACGAGGTCTAGGAAACAAGAAGCTGTACAGTCTACTCAATATCCATGGTAGGGTAAAAAAGGTCCATCATCGACCATTGGAATGGCACCTCATCTGTAGACTCTAATAGATGCCAAAGACGGCCGTCCCAGTCCCTGAGGCTCTCCAGATTTTGCAGACATCCCGGTGGGACTATCCAACCGTTAAGCACCAGCACCTCCACATCGGCAGCTTTGCCTGACCTTTTTCTAGCAACAAGGCAATGCGTAATAGCGTGCAACAGCCTGTCTATATCTCTGGTATCATCTCGTTCATCCTCCGTCAAAGACCCAAGAGATGGGAGGGTGGGACTACTTCCATGTGCCAGTGAGTGCAAAACACGAGATATGGATCCCATAGCTCTATCGTCCACCCTGAGGATGCGGACGCCGTAAAGGTGAGAGGCCAGAAGCGGAGCAGCGACCTCGCCAAACTCCAAGCGGCCGTCGAGGTTTCTAAAATATAACGTCTCGACGCTGTCAAGCGGCAGCATCTTGCACAAGTCGCACAACGTTTCACGCAACAGAACGTGACCGTTGCTATCCGGCGGCACTTTCAGGCTGAAGTAGACCTCCGAGGACGTGCCACCATAGGCCGTTACGATGAGCGACGTGTCTAGTAAATGCCAGCACGAGATAGACAGACCGCGCACCAGGCCCTGCGCGCCGTAGATAGGCCTGAGCAGCTGCCCAAAATGAACGTCTTCGAGCCGTCGCGATGTGCACAGAAGATTCAGCTGTGTTGCAGATGTTATTGAGAATCGAGCCAGGAATTCGTTCCTCGGGCATGCCATCTCACTGATGGTGAGACGGGTGAGATGTGTACGCGGTGATAGACAGTGAAGATCTGGGGGCAGGTTGGGATCTGGCATGTCTGGGCGGAGGGCATCTTCAATGTGCAAATCGCAAAGGTTCTCCAGAGGCTCTAAAAGAGCTGTCATCTGTAACGGCGTGAATTTCTTGGAGAGGCGATGTAGGTGTAGTTTAGTGAGGGTCGTGGGAAGGATGGTCGTAGGCGAGAACCCAATGTCGGCGAGAACAAGGCAGTGGAGCGCATTCGCCCCTTCAAGACAGCCTGTAGGAAGGAGAAAATCCTGCAAGTGCTCGTCGTGGCTGCCTGTCCGCAGTTCCAACCGCTTCAGAAGCGGCATGGGCTTCGTGAGGTACGCGGAAATTAGATTCTGCAGGCGAGTCCAACACATGCCCAGAGAAATTTCGGATGCGCGGTTAGAATGAGCTAGTGCTATTCCGAGCGCACTGACTAGCCCCCATCGTGGGTTGTAGTCGATGGGTCTCGGTGATGGTGAGTGGTAGTCGATGCATATCGGTGATGGCTGGCTGCGTTGCAGCATGATGAAAGTCACGTCGGGATTGACGAGAGAAATCTTTTGCCAGAGCTGGGGCGTACCGACAGCAATCGTGCGCCAGCTCTGGCAAACGTGGCTAATCACGGTCCAAGTGCGGCTGAAGTTGTAACCATAGGATTTTATAGCAATCAGGATAGGACGACGCCCCGGCCCGGNCGCTACGACGGTATTGCGGCATGTGACCGTATTGAGAGGTGATGACGACCTCGTAGAATATTGTGACCATGAGCTCTGATGGGAGCCAGGCGTTGATCAGAGCATACTCGTTGCGCCGTGCGCGCAACTTGCGAGCACGTTCTGGGTATGGTGACGGAGTCATTTCGCCGAGTTCCGTGTCGATAACCTGCTGGGCGATAGCGCAATCTTCCATGCTCAGCCGTGCAGAATTGAATAGTGCATGGAGGTTCATGGTGACTTTCTTTAAGCCCGCAATAGGTCAACATCTCGCCTTCGATATGAGAACGATCAATGAACATACGAGGATGGCCAGTGCGGCATGTAAACAGTCCCCAAGGAGGCCACGAGGTGCGGGGGTCTGACCTGCAGCCTAGCTATTCAAAAGAAAATAAGACTGTTCTGCGGAGATCGCACCTTGAAGAGTTTGAAGCCCCCGACTTGATGAGACTTAAGAGTGAATCGTTGGCTGAGGCCCGCTGTTTTGGTGTCCTTGACGGGGCCGGGGGTAGAGAGTGGGCGAAGACTCCGAGTCCGTAAAGACACTGTAAAGACACCTTTGGTCGGCAAACCCCGGTGGCCGAATCCAGGACGGACGGGAATTATTCGGCAACCTCGTCCTAGTTGAACCAGTGCAGCATGCAAACAGTCCACTGACCCGTTCAACGTTGACAAGGGCAACCCTGGTCGGCAAACCCCGGCCAGCTCCTGCAACTTGACGAAGACCTGAATCTGACGGTGAATCAGCGCTCAGCGCTAAGAGGCGAGTCCTTCTACATGGCGTTGTATCGTTCACATCGCGAAAATGATCCCGAAGATGGCGGTAACAAAACTGCTGTACTAGCTGGGGCGGCAGCGCGCGCGCCTAGTACGCGCATATGCAATGAGAGGTTGAGTTTGTTACGTCTGGTTCTACAGGTTGTCTTCGTTGTCTACCCACGCGACCCCTCCATGAGGCCTGATGAGGCCCCTCGGTCGCCCACTAAATCGCCCGGATCGTACAGTTGACTTTCTCACACCAATTCACGAAGTACTTGAACTTGGGATCTGCGTAGAATGGCCGAGACAGCTGGTTCGTCTTCCCATGTACAACGCAGGGCATCCACGCTGACGCAAGTCGCCAAGACGCATTCCAGCAGGACCTGAGCGACGATATCGATTTCCTTGCTGCCATGCAGCCCCGCTCACTGTTTCATTCGCAATCGCAGAAGCTTGCGCGATGACTGGCGATGACGAAGTCAAGGCGAATTCCGTATTCTCGCCACTCCGCACTTGAGGAATCCTTGTCGGTCGGAATCGCAAGTCGGAACTTTGTGACATCTCTGCTCTTCTGAGCGAGAAGTACTGGCATGCGTTTCTTCTGTGGCAGATGGAAGACTTTATCAAGTCAATCTCAAGGTTGCAGTCCGCGGACGGCGCCTTATAAAGAGGAAATGCAGGAAACGTTCCCCACGATCTATCCAAGCGTTATCTCTTCGATCGAGGAACTAAAGTCGGCTTGGGTTGCAAATGCGGCGAAATGGATCAGAAGGTGAGGCACAATGGTTCAAGCTAGCCGGAAAGCTGTCCGAAGATTTGCGGTCTGTTCCTTCGCTCTACGATAGTCCTGCGTGTCTTAAACTATATCTCACCGCCAAAGGCTCTCTTTGGATACGATGCTCTCGTCGTTCGGATAAATGTCTGCGGAGGATAGAAGCAGCGTCCTTTGAATATCGGCTTGTTACCACAGCGCCTACTCTCCCCGGGCTCAAGCTCGAGTGCGATCAAGTCGCCAGGGCGAGAGAGTTTGCAAAATCTGCCGGAGGCGACGGAGAGTCCGAGGAGACCTGGAACGAACGGGAGCGGATACTTGGTGGAGGAAAAACAGGCTTTGATGATATCCCCGACGGTGCATTCCGAGGTGAAGGTAATCCTGTATCAAGCGGGCGGAGAAGAAACGCACTACCATTTCATGGGGAGCAACAGCGCGGGCTGTGTTTGCTGCGCGATCTGGATACGTTTCTACAACGAGCAACCCAACATGGTGCGATGGAGGTACAGAGATGGCTATGCCGAAGCCGGGACGAACTGGTCGCTCCTCACAGTGACCGCGTCCACGATCTAGTTCTCTGACCTCGGTGCAGTGACGCAGGAGATTGACAAGGTGCTGTCGACATCAAAAGCATGCTATGTTGTTCATAGGGCCGTATGGTGGTGAGCCGCCTATTCACAGTGGCGGAAGGACGACATGGGGAAGATCGGAACGTTGTTGAACATGGCTGGGTACGTCTTACGCACCTTACAACCGGCTGGGAGACGTCCGTTGCATTGCCCCTCGCCGCCACCGCCCGTTGCGAGTCCTTCATATTCAGTTCATTCATCTTTATCGCCCGCTCGCGTGCAACCCGGGCATTAACGATGCAGGCCGAGTTATCGATGCTCCTCCGAAATCATGACACGGGGGGAATAGATCTGGTATATCTTTCCACAAATTCGGACACTGAAAAACTGTGTGTACGCACATACTTTTCATGTAAAGCTTCGGCCCACCTTGAAAGCACGCGCTATTGCTTCATAACGCGCGAAGCCGCATCTGAAACCCACGGCTCCACGGCCCCGTAGCCATTTCGTCCTGCTGGACAGTGTGGACGATATACACGTGCTGCGATGAGTACCAGTGATCGTGCCCGAACGAGACGCATGGGTGAGTCGGAGTTGGAAGAAGCGCTGCAGTACAGGGCATTCGGCCAATGGGAGCGCTCACGAGGCAGAAATGAGGTCAAAAGGAATATACGATGCGGACGCCACTAATGAGACAGCAGCGTCGTGGCGTATTCTGTGCCTCGAAGAATACGGACTGGAAAGACGAACAGAGCAAACACCGCAAATGGATAAGACGATCATGTATTCGCTGTGAACAAAACGAAAAATATGGAGGGCGCAGAGTTGATCGAAGCGGGAGACGACGGCGACATGGAAAATACTGCAGTATTAAAGGACTGTGTTAGGATGAACAAGAAAAACGAAGAGCGAAAAGCTGGAATTGAACCCCCCAGTCACAAACGGACTGGGCCATACAGCGTGTATGTTGCAACGAGATGTAATATTGAATACTGTATTTGGACGCCATGGAGTCAATATGAGGAACCAGTAAGGCGACGGCGAAAATACCGGAAGCCACATCGATTTATTAACACCCATTACCAGGCCATTGACCACGAAACACCTAGTACGGCGAGAACCTGCGACGTGGTTTGTACCTCACTTGAGGGCCAATGCCACCCAACGAAGGCAAGTCGGCGATCTCCTTCGGTCGGCGCTGGCCACGACGCGAGACCGTGGGGTACGTACAGCAAATGCCACGTTTGGCACATTGGCTGCAATGAAGATGGAGCGATAACGGTCAGTATGAGTAAAATGCGAGGAGTACATTAAAAAAAGCGTGAAGGGGAGGAGGCAAAAAATCAGCTCCTCTGATGGGAACGATAAGTCCGAAATGGATAGCAGGAAGACGAGGGGAAGGGTATAAAGTCTGAACAACTGCAGGCTCTGTCATTGCAGCGAGCAGAACTCGTCTTCCCTTCGACTTCAGCCCCTCTGGACATCGTCGCTGCACCATTATCACGCGTTCTCGTCTCCCCTCTCTCCCCGCGCTTTGGTCACCAACACCGATGCAAAGGTAAGTACTCACTTGCACGTCCTATCCACTCTGTCAGGCGGGGGATGCCCGCACGCGATCTTGCGGCCACGGCAGAAGAAACACGCGAGGAATTGCGGTTTCTTGGGTGCAGGCGGCGCCTTGACCTTCTTCTTCTTCATGATGCCGCCAGTGGGCGCCTTGCAGGGGCGGCCGAGCCCGCGCGACGCGTTGTTGATGATGGTGGACGCGATGGGCACGTCGCTGGACGCGTCGGAGATGTCGCTGGATGCGCTGTGGGCGACGCTCGGCGNGGTGTAGGTGCCAGCAGCTCCTGACCCGCCATCGGCATCCCTTGATATAGTGAAGGCNCCATTCGATAGAGTGAGNGGGACACTGGATGTGCTCNGGANNNCGCTCGAGCCACCGCANCNGTAGGCCGATGTGTCGCACTGNNNCCCGGGGCCGCGTATGGTTTTGATTTGCTGCACCACCTGATGGGTGGGTTCCAGCTGGACAAAACCCGCATGCGCGGCCCCCATGATACTCAGCGACGCGGAGGGGTGCAGTGCGAGCTCGGGAGCGCCGTTGACGAGCGGCGCGCCCAACGCCCGCATCGGGGGCGATTGGCGCGCGGCGTGCTCGTATGTAGTGCCTTGAATGAACGGCATGGTGTCGGTGGCATGGAGAGGGCGCGGGGCCCAGAGCGTCATGCCGTGCGGCTCGTCGGGATTATAGTCGACCATCTGGGACATAGCGCCGCCCTGTCCCTGACGCGGCGCGTTCACGAATCAGCATAGCTCGCGGACGTCTGCGCCGAAGGCGGGCGCACTAGAAAACACTTACCTCATTCGTACCAGGCGCGGCGAACACGTCCGCCTGGCACAAGCGGTAAGCTTCTGTGCCGCTTCTGTCTTCAGCTTGGGCGGGCACGTTCTGGCTGCGCGCGGACGGGCGGTCGATGGTCGGGATCAACGGGTACGGGTCGATGATGGACATGCCCGCGTTGGCATAGTGGTAGTCGGACGAGATCGGGTACGGCAGGGGCTGGAAAGGCGGATAAAACGGCCAGTTCCACTGGGCTGGAAGAGGCGCGTCGGCGTGGATGCGCTGCATCTCGAGATAGATCATGTCAGTGAACAAACAATGACATTGGAGAGAGGTATGGTACATACCTGCGCCTGATTGCCGTACCCTGCGCCGAAGGGAGGCTGAAAATACTGGTCCTGCCCGACGTCGGGATAGTTCGGAGCACCGACGAACTGACGTTCAGTGTCTGCCATGAGCGCCGAATAATACGCATCTGACGGAATTCCTTGCTCCATGCTGGACGGGCTGTCGCTGCGGGTTGTCGACAAAGCAAGCAGGGATGCACACTGCAGATTTATACCGCCACTAATGACGGTGTTGAGGATCTGCGCGTCTAGAAAGATGGAGCTGCCCGGACCATGCCCCTGCCATGAACCAATTTGAAAAGCTTAAAATTATGTTCAATGGTTCGCGAGGCGAGTGGATCGTGACATGTTGACAGGCGAGCCGCAAATCGTGTGTCTTGGTGATATCTCTGAGTTAATATGTCAGGGTGTTTACACGTCTCCATATGTTCATGTAGCGCCGACGCACGTGTCGGGCTCATTGGAGACCACTGCGCGCTCATGGATTCGTCAGGCCCCATTCAAATAGAGAAACGGCGGCCATGACGAACCTGCTTCTGTACCCATACACTCTCGCCACGAAAAGCTCTCGCCGTCAAATAAGCTTACTTAGGGTCGCCCGATACTGAAAAGAGCTGTACACGTTAGCGAGGGCCTAGATGACGACAATTGTCGGCACTTGAGTTATGAAACATGATGTCTGTTTATTCGGGTGCGCCATGCGGGGCAATTGAGTTCTTTGGCAGCCCGGCGCTCCGGGGGCGGGTTCCATGCGGCAATACTGCGAAGACGATCCTGTTCTTGCGTAGATCGCGCTGCTATCATGATTTGGGAAGCTCTGGTCCGCTTGGCGCAGAGTTGAGTCATTGCTTGATGTATTCTCGGTCCACGACATGGAGCAAGCGGGTTGAAAGCTATGCATTTGTGCGCTATATCGAGAGCGGCTGCTGGCATCAGTTGTAAGAATTAACGGGACATGCACCCTTCTAAAAGACACGTCTAGGAGATAAAGCCAACCATACAGGTCAGAGACATTGAACGCGACCTGCTACACCGGCGGAGTTTAGCCAGAAGTGCGACGCATTGAAGGTGCACTTACCACTGTCGACGCTGGCAGCGACGCCAAAGCCCCCTTGCTTACCTCCGCCGATAATGACTTGTCAAAATCATGCCACCACAGACCTGACTCTTGCACCAGGCTATTTAGTCGACGGGTTTGCTGCAGCGCGTGCTGCGAGCGTACATATCACCAGCTGCATGTATGTCATGGTCGATCCGAGGACGACGTCGATCTTGTATGAGAAGAACGAATGATACGACAGCGAAGCCCGCTGTATCCGCGCAGCTTGCGTAAGAGTCAGCTTCGCGAGGAAGAGGAGACGCGGTAGAACCGCAATGTATGCTTGAGAGGTGACTACAAACCATACGTGAACGCTTGTTTTCCACTGATAATCTTGCCTTGCAACAACGTCTTGCATTGCTCAATAATCTGCAGCAACACCGATTCCTACCAATGCAACCCACCCTCCCGCTACTCCTTCCAAAACACGGCCGTACAGGACATGAACGACCGTACCGTTCGGACCCCCGTCCACATAGAAATACGTCTTGTCCGACAGCCTTGACAGCAAGTCTTTCAGTTCGTCCGACTCTACTCGCGAGAGCATCGGCTTAAATGTACGAGGCAGGCCCGTTGACGGATCTAATTCCCCAGAATGTATCTTCCGCCGAGTGATTCAGCACAAATCAGAGGACACCAGCAGAAACACATACAGTCCGCCCATTTCCTAGCCAAGCCTCCAGCCCAAGCTTCTTCAGCACATCCTCCTCACTCCCACCGACATCGTCTCCAAGCCACAGCGCGGCATCGCCGAACTCGTCGCCCTCGCTACCCTGCCCGGCGAGCACGCTCCCGCACGCATTCGCGTTCGCAGCCTTGTTGGCCGCGAGCGTCAACGACGTCAGATATGTCTGCACCGGTGCGGGCAGACCCGTGAGCGCGGATANGGAGGGCGGCTTGGTCGTCTGGTTGGTGATGGTAGGGTCATAGAGCTGGTCAAGGGTGTTCGTGACTGCGAGCGAGATGTCCGCGGGGAGCTGTACGCTGTCCAGTTGGGCCATGGTTGTTTGAAATCGCGCAAAGACCGTAGTACCCAATGGGGTATGCTTGCGGAAAGATGGTGGTCGGGGAGCAAGAGCGTGAAATCGGATTGAGGCTATAGTAGGCTTCAGATGACGTCGTAGGACTTTGAGCGTCTGAACGCGACGCGTGCTCATCGAGAAGAGTTCCTGAGTCGTATAGTTTCATTCAACCGAAAGCTACACAGTTCAATCAGGCGAACATATAAAGCAGGGCAATAAATCCAGATGCAAGAGCTTTATAATGCAGACACTGATGGTAGTGGGCCGTAGTGAGTACAAGCTGAACGAGGCCGAGTCAACGCCGTCGATGCTAGGAGGAAAGCGTGGGAAAGAATTATTTCCTTCCTTTTCGGGTGCCGATCCCGAAGCACACGCTGCACACAACTGCTCGTCGTCCTTCCCATAACCTGCTCATCGTCTTTACCACCACCCCAGGATCCACGTTGCAGGCGCACAGTGACTGAAACTTACGGGCTTGCATGATCCGCTCATTTGGGAGGAATGGCGTAGTGGAGAGGTCCGTGCTCTCCCCGCCCAATTCATTTTCTTCCGGCGTCCCCCTCACCTAACCGTCTCTTGCAATGTACACCCTAGGTCCCTCGTCCCACGACGCCGTCCCGCTTCAATATCCCCGAGATATATCTACCTGCGCCGGGATCTCCATGGCCTTTCCGTGATCAGCAGCCAGCACCGGGCGCTGCTCCTCCACCGCCACCTCTCCACCTCCCCCTCTCCGCCGTCCCCGACCACCGGCA
>SFCI01000085.1:0-38809 GCA_004681135.1 Hericium alpestre | reverse complement strand
CTGCGGTGGGAGTGTCGGCGGGCGCGACGGGTTTCTTATGCGACTTGCTTGACTTAGGCATGAGTGGGCGCACGGCTCGCGTGCCCCACTGCTGGAGACGTCCGGGCGGGGAGGTCTTGATGCTGGGGTTCGTGTTTTCGTTGGTTTCGTCGAGCCGGGGCAGGGTCTGGCCGGTGGGGGCGTCGGTGTTGTTGTCGGACTTTATGTACACAATGCTAGAGCGGCGACCGGAGCGGCCGGAGCGGCTGGACACACCGCTGTGCCTGCGGTAGTCGGGCGGCGTGCTCTCGGCGAGCGGGGCCTCGGAGTCGAAGTCGAAGAGCGTCACCTCGGATGTGGCGGAGGGAAGCGGACGAGCCATGGGCTGGTCCAAAGCCGCAATGAGAGTCGTGAGCGACGAGCGCGCGGTGTCAACGCCAGTGGGAAGATCTGCAAGCTTGGAAGAAGAGGGGCGGGGCCCGATAGTGCGGCCAGACGCGGAGCGTGTCAGCTGTGCCCCGGGGGCAACGGGCTGAAGGGTTTGACCATGGTTGACAGGCTTCAATTCGGCGGATTCGATATCAGTCGACTCTACGCCGTTATATGTCTTCCTGCGGTCGCCAACGTCGGTGACCGTCATGGCAACAGACTCTGGCCCATGGTTGACCTGGTTTCTCCACGTAGACATGGCGAGAACACCATCCTTTCCAAGTGAAAGACTGCGAAAAATATATCAGCATCAGTATTAAGAGAAGAACCATATGTAGCGTACCTCGGGAGGCTGAAATGATGCCTCTTATGCTCCGAAGCCTTCCTGGCTCTCGCACCCTTCCTGTTCACCGGCGTCGAATGGAACTCAGGACTCGAGAACTCCGCCGACGTCGTGAACCCGCCAAACTCGGCCTCCGCCTCTTTCAGCACCGACATGCGGCCCTTCGCCTTGCCCGCCTTGGTGCTGGCCTTCGACCACGTGCCAGGCGGGGACCAGTCCTCCCTGATCGGCATGTCCGCGCCGACCTTGAGACCGGGCACGAGCAGCGGGAGGAGCTTCGCCGAGAGCGCGTCGATCTCGTTCACGTCGCCGTGCGCGATGGCGCCGAAGTCGAAGCCGGAGGAGCGCGAGCGACGGTGCAGCAGGCGTGCATTCCGGACGGACGGCGGCGTCGGCGGGAGGGGCGAGGATGGCGGCTGGCTGATGGGCGACTGCGGGCCGCTGAACGAGGATGCGGAGCGTGTGCGCAGGTGGGTGGGCTGTGTGGATGCGAACTGGCCCTCGGCGTTGGTGGGCGAGCCTGGCAGGAACATTGCCGTTGCGACGGCGGAGTAGTGGCGCTGTGCGATCATGATGCGGGTATGCACTGCGAGGGAGTCGTCACCGCCGGAGAAATGCGAGGAGGCCTTCGATTCCTTGCGCGTACGCGTGCGGTTATGCCCGAGCTCCGCGCTGTTCGCCGACTGCGGCGTCGGCGGGATCGTGGGTTCCGTATCGTCCTGGATGGGCAAGGGAGGCGTGAGCGGGGCCACGTCTTCGGTCTCCTCAGGCGGCAGGACCGACAGCTTCGGCGCAGGCGCGAGCATCTCGAGTGCACGGCCGACACGGGTCTTTCCGTCAATGGCATCGCCCTTGGCGAGCCAGACGTCGGTGCTGCGGCGGCCTTCGATGAGGGTAACGCTTGCACTGCGCTTATATTCGCCACCAACAGGGAGGGTCTCGGCAGGAGAGGGAGAGCGGGCGACGGCGGACGGGGGCTCGTTGTACACGTCGAAGAGACCGGTGGGAATGGGGATGGGCGAGCGCAGGAGGATGTTCACGGCCATGATGGGCGAGGAGATCGTCACACTAACGGTGAGCAGGATGGACATGACCTGGCTGGCTTGAGAGTGGGATGCGAGCACCGAGAAACAGTAGGGCAGGGAGAGGACCTGTATAGGAATGTGAGCCCCGATACGTAAAGAAACAACGCAGAAGCACTTACCAAGGGAACCCAGACACTAGCCAACCATCCAAGGGCGCGAGTCCAAGAAACATCAATGTCGCTGGCAGGCACAGCAGCGAGCGCACCGACGCCCTGCTCGAGGTGTACCGACGACGGCGCGTACCCATAGCCGCCAAGCACCTGGGCACTGGCCATGCCGGGTGTGACAGGACGCGATTGAAGCAGCGCAGAGTTCAGATCATTCGTGGATGCGAGCGCAGGTGCCATCGGCGTTTCCATGCGGTCCGTAGGGAATGACCAGGCAGTCATTGTGGGACGCGTGCCACTGCTGGACGTGAGCCAGGAGCTCTGCGAGCCCATGCGAATGCGCGCCTCGTGCGGGGACTCGCTGCGGCGGAACGGGTCCGGATCTTCGTTCAGCGCGTGGCGGTAAGGAGACGGGAGCGGCGGGACAGGGGGAACAGAGTCGTGCGTGGCTCCGCCGTGGGGCGTGGCCGGGTTGAACCAGAAGGATGACTTGGCTGGAATGGACGGGTTGGATGCCACCGCAGGGTGCTGCGAATGGCCCTGGTGCGTCGAGAATGAGAACGCAGAGACCGAGTCGTGGCTTGAGCCGGCTCGGGATGTGATCCAGGAGCTGCCATCACGAAGAACGTCGATGTCCTCGGTCGCGAATGACGGGCGCGGCTTCTCTTCGACCTCACGCACGGGCGGCCAGGGATGCGCGTCATCGTTGGTGACGGTGAGGTTGCGCTTGATGATGATGAGCGATCCGACGAGGCAACCGAAGAAAACAGTGCTGGCCACGGCTGTGACTGCGGAGTAGGCAACGTAGCCTACAAAGAAGCTGGACATGGTGGTGCCGGCAAGAACACCGGCGAGCGCGGTCGACGTCACGACGAAGACAAGCATGGGTGCCCAAAGGATCCAGTGCTTGGCGCCAAAAGATACAGAGCGACCCATGCGGACATGGAGGAGAGTAATTCCAGAGACGACGAGAAGGCACGTCTGACGCAGAGTCAACGCGAACCAGAGACGGGTCGCGGAGGCAGGATCTGACGCGGTTTGGAAACCTGACGCGCTCCCGAGATACTGCTCAACTGCTTCCCAGACGAAGATGGTCAAGGCCAAGAGGTCGCAGAAGGCGAGCCACACATGGCTCTTGTCTGAAGCAGAGATGGACCGGAAGTTAGGGAGACCGAATTCCGACTAATGACATCGCAATAAGTTTCATGATACAAAACCAAGATGAAGACAACAACTCACAGGCGGAACCCGTCTGCTCAAGGGATGAGGAGGAAGAATAGGAAGTATGATACGCAGAATGACAAATGCAGAGCATAAGAACGAGACGAAAGCGAGTGCGAGTGCTGGGATGAGAGGAAACATCCTCGTTGCTATTCTTGAAGTGAGCGTTGGTGCGTTGGAGGCGTTAGGGCGTAAGGCCTTCGATGAAGCGTCGAACGAGGAAATGTCGACGCTGCTGAAGAAACAGGATCAGTGAACGGTCGTGATCGTGAAGAACAAGAGAAAAAGCAACGCAGGCCTTAAATCCAACACGGGACAAACAAGTGAGTGGACCCACAGTTTCAAACAACGCCTCAGCAACGCCGACCGCGTCCCCAACACGTGCTGTCCCCAAGTCGTCACGCTTATCACAGGCCCCCTCGCGTAGACGCCCGTTCGACAAGGTCTTTTTCAAATCTTTTGCAAGGTTCAGCAGAACTGTACTGTACGGAAGGATGCGAGCGAGGTCTGGAAGAATACGATTATAGTGTCTGCTTTATACTAGAACAGTCTCATATCCCAGGTCCAAACAAGCTCATCACAGCAACCGGTGGCGGCCCCCCTTCGCGCACCTTCGTTTGTCCACAATACGCAATTACATACTTTGACGGGTGCCATGTAACGGTGGGTGACGGCGCCAGAGCAGGGACGCGATGCATAGGCTCGCTGGTTTCCGTAGCACACTATCATAGATCCTCAGATACGCGTAGATTGGAGGAAAACATGGCGGAGACGGCTTACAATATCGATATATGGCCCCTGATTCGCAATGGCGATAAACTCGCCATCGTGCGAGAAGCTGAGAGCGGTGATGGCATGCCTGTAGCGCGACGATGAGCGCGACGTCGTAAACTTGCTAGCAGAAAGACTTACTCGCATGCGGTTATCGTCCGCGCGCATATCCATTCCGACAAGTCGAACAGATTGACGATGGAGTCGTGGCCTCCCGACGCCAGATACCGCCCCCTGGGATCCAATGCTACAGCAACACAGCCCCCAACATGTGCGGCCGGGTTTTCGTACAACTGCAGGGACGGATAGTCCAGGACACGTATGGTATGCTCCGAATTGTGCGTGAGGATGATACCGTCTCCTGCGTGGTTAAACATCGCTGTCGATGCCGTATTCTGTTGCAGCGTCCTTGAATTAGATTCGATCTGTCTGGTTAGAGACGCGTTCTTACCGGCTCCCTGTCCACCGTCGTCCACTGCTCTTTTGCTTCTTCTCCCTCTTTGCTGGTATCTTTCTTGTACTCCATGAAGTGGAGCTGGTTTCCTACTGAGATGTACAGCAGTGTCTTGCCGTCGGGCGAATAATTCATCTGCGCAGGCGGCACGCGGAGGCTGACCATCTGGATATGTCTGCTCTCTGCAAGAAGTTCAGCGTCCTCTCGGAGGTGACTGCAGAGACAGACATACGTCGTGCATCCCAGAACACTATCCGCCGGTCCTTCTGGCTCGACGAGCAGAAAAGCTCCGGGTGCGTCGGGTTCCAAGCAACATAATCCACATCGTCCAAATGCCCGCCCGAGAAAAGGGTCGCCGAGCGCATTTCCATCTGTCAACCCACCTTCAGCACCCTGCGCAGGACGGGCACAAACAACTGATAAACTCACGCTCTTCTCCGGCTGCCACACCCTCACAATCCTATCTATCCCGACGGCCGCGAGCTTCTTCCCGTCGCAACTCCACGCGACGTGGGTCATCGCCTGCGGGGACGTGATCCGCACGTCGCGCGGCCGAAATGCAGAGAATGTTGGTGTCTGGCAGCCCCCAGTGTGTCAGGTTATGCGAGAGGCGAGCGGGCGGAGCGGCGCGTACATGGACGCCTCTGGCAGCGAAGGTCGTGTGGGGCGGCGGGGAGGGCGGGCGTTGCGGTGGGGGGATCTCATCGTCGCCGTTTGCTGCGTTCGCCATGCTGGAATGAGTTACACAATTCCTGCTACCTCCTGAGCTCAAATGCCGTGTGGTTTGGCAAATTAAAACGCGATTGGCTGAGGTAGCTGAAGGTTGGTTGAAAGTGTACAAAAGTGTAGAACGCGAACATGTACAAGTCTACACTTTGGTTATGACACATCAATTACAGTTCAAGCACAACTAAGGTTAGGGTTAGGACCGTGGTCCGGCATGAAAAAAGGCCCGCTCAGCCCGAGGGCCGAAGCGGGACAGGAAAATATTGAGACGGTGCACGAGCCGAAGCCCGTGCAAACCACGGGTGCCCTCTGAGGACATGGTCGCCGTGCTATGGAAGGTCCCCGCGGCCCATAAACCCAGGTAGGTGAAGGGGTCTATGCCATCAAGGTAAGTATGAGGAATTCATCACGCCGAGAAGAGGCTTATGTAGGCGGGCGGGGAGCGCACGGACCAGGCACGAGGCGGGTGTGCGTGGTGGGTTAACCGAGGCGAGGGACGGCAGTAGGTAGATGGTTCGTCATTTCCCGAGTATATGCCTTGCATGGAAGATAATCCTTTGTAGAGCTTGAATTGAAACCATCTTCCATTCCGTTGTGCGAATATGCGTAACGCTCCAGGCTGATATAGAATTTACCAAGTAGTGACAGATAACAAGTATAACACAGAGTCCCTAAATCCCATCTCCTGTCCACTGTATGCATAGTCGAATAAATTACATTCGCAGATCGCAGCAGAAACCAGTTCCGTGTTCAAGCCGTGTCCTCCTCGCGTGCGCGTGGCGCCATCTCCCGGTCGTCCATAGAATACATCGTCATGCTCTCGTCACCGCTGTGCTGAGCGGGCACGAACGTCTCGAGGACATATGAGTCCGACCCGTCGCCCTGCACGTGGTCGCCCTGCACGTGGTCGCCCATGGTGGTGTTGATGTGATGCTGCTTGACGCTAAGCACGATCTCGCGCATGCTCAGGAAGAGGTGGGAGCCAAGGATGGAGGGGAGCGCGCAGGACCATCTGGAGGGTACTTGTCAGAAACACGAAGAAGAGCAAGACGGACAGACGACGGACGGCATGATGATGTTGATGTAGCGGTTAGAGCCGGCCCAGATGACGCTGTTGACTGTCAACTCTGCGAAGATGCTACGGAGCGCCGGGTTAGAGCTTCGCCACAGATAAACGCTCAGAGAACCTACACCAGGAAATAGTACAGACTAATGAAGAAGGTATCAGCTATGCCGATTTGCACGGATACCGGAGCTTGACTTACCTATCGCGCGCAATCGACTTGATTACCTTTGGCGTCGTCGAACCGTCCTTGTCCCCACGCCAGTAGCCATATTTGACCATTAAATCTTCACCCCACGCTTTCCACACAACCAGCAGACAAAGCACAGGCTCGAAAAAGAGCGCTGGAATCCAGAAGAGCGCAGAGACACTAAAAATGCCAGAGTAGTAGCATCCGGTTGGGGTGGATATCACAGGCAGGTCTGGAAAGTATGTGGTCAGCGAGGACGAGAAAGATGGAACGAATGAACGAACGGGATATGTGCGTCATGGTAACGCCAATGAGGATGATCATGATGCCTAACTCAACCGCGGTGCAAGCGATGAGGAAATAAAGGAGCTTGCGACTTCGGTCGTACAAGGCGTACACCTACAAAGATTTAAGGAGTTATGGTGATGCCATTCTGGTGATAGCAATCAATACCCACTCGAATTTGTAGAATGACTGCCAACGAGAGGAGGTCAGAGGTTTGACGTATGACCTTGGGGATAAATGACGTACTTTGCACAGACAGCGTTGTCAGAAGCGTAACGATGTCGTCGCACATCAGGTATATGATACATCTAGGCCCATCTCGTGAGTTTTTCGAGAAGCGCACGGACACGGATCTCGTACAGCTACAGTTGCTTCAACATCAGCTACGAATGTCACTATGAAAGGACGGAAAGGTATGACGAACATGAGGTGAAGCAATCCCGCCCGGGGCAAAAGGTACTAAACAGATCCGTTGAGCATGCAGACTCGTTGGTTGCACGAACGAACTTGCGCGTACCCATATCGAAGATCAACCACAGCATCGGAAAGAATCTGTTCTATCCACCTCTAAGCACGGGCCAGGGTGAGTATTCATGTAAAACTAGACTTACGAATATGTACAACCAGAACCCGAATCGCTTCTTCCCGCCTTGCATCCATATGACTTCAACCTGAGTGTTACCTTTCAGCTCATCCGTAAACACGGCCCGCGGCACTGTCGCATACCTCTCTGTCAAAACAAATCCCTGCACGGACGTTCAGACTTCAAGGGCAAATAATCACGATAGAAATAGGCGCCTACAATGATCCCATGCAAGCAATCCCAACGCGCCCGCCCGGGACTGCTTCCCAATCGCCACTTTGTAAGGAGCAAAAATCGGTTATCGTTCCATTCACATAGTAGGTGAGAGACATCGGGACTTACACGCCTCCTGAAACGGGATCGGTAGCGGGATATTGGCGGCGGACATCTCGAAACGTTGGAAGGGCGAGCAATGCGAGCAAAGCCTGCGTCTAACGCCCCACGACCAAGCTTTATATTGCACACATGAACGCGCGCTAAAGCAGTGCCAAAGCTATCTCCATACGAGCGCCAACGCACCAATATTGCCTCGCTTGTGTGGCCACTGGTGAGGTCACGTAACACGTGCCTTGCGCCGGGTGCTTCGAATATCACAGTTGGGAAATCACCATCAAGACGCGTCGAAGGACGATGGCAGCCTATGATGGCGCGCGGGCCTCTGTGTTCTTTGCCTCCTTAGACACGGTGCTTGTGATCATGGACGACAGCTGAAAAGCATCCATTGTTTGATTCTGAACGCGCAATGGGTGGTCTCAGGCTAAGTAGCAAGAGGAAGGGCTGTCTTCCTGACCGATGGAAGCAACGGTGAATTGGACATTGCAACCGCTTGATTTGGGTATTGGCTACCGTTAGTGCCTGGGTTCTGTATCAGATGCTGGCCATTCAAAGCGCTAGGCAAGCCTAAAGTTCGCGCCCAACTCCTGAGCGCTGTGGGATGATCCGCAAAGGCGATTTGAGCAACGTTCATAGCGGCGGCCACCCAAACGCCGCGCACTTTCACACCCGGGCTTGCTGTCCCTAAGACCATCCAGCGGTTAACTGCTTACAGAGCGCAAACAGCTCCGTTGTCTGCATCACATGCAGATGGATGCAGTACAGCACCTATTGGAGCACGATAGCCCCAGACGATGAGACGAAGCAAATCAGTGCACAGCGACGTGGAGAGGGTATGAAATGAATACTGATTCAAACGGTGCGGATAGGGTGGAACTTTTTCCAGTGTTTCGCGAGGCTCCAGATGTCGGACGAGACAAAACCATTGATGGGTATTCATGTTGGCATCATTTCATGAAACGACCGTGGTAGCAAGATTCATGCAACAGGTAAGGCAGGGATACCTATCAGAGATCATCTGAGCTTCTCAGAATCCCAGAATCCTGGTCAAGGGGTCAAACTGCAAAGGAGATCAAGCCGCTAACGGCTGCGAGGGCAATCAATACCTTCTTATCCAGTTCATATCAATCAATGTCTGATTGTTGTAGAAAAACTAGGCTGAGGGCAGAATCGAATGCGACCCACGTGGAGCAAAGCATAGGAAGTTCGGGCCTTGGTAGTGTTGCCCGTCAGAAACTGACAACAGAAGACGACTGCGCAAAGTCCAACCTGCGGGTTCAAGGATATAATGGAAGTTTAGGTCATGGATCAGCGGCACGCACTTCAAAGGCGTTCGTGGCGGCCCTCTGACAAACAAATAACTTACAAGAGTCGCGAAAGAGGCAGACAATGTCGAGTGCGAGGGCATGATTGCCGTACTTACATATTGAAAATTGCTGAGGTAAAATTTCAAACTTGGCATAATCGCTGCGATTTGCTTTAGGAGCACAAATGGCTCTTGCGAAAATCAACGTCCAAAGTAGGGGTATGACAGAAGGGGAGGTGGAATTCGCAGCGATAGACCGAGTGCAAGTAGTCCCAGCATTTGTCTACGAGGTGCGCCAAACTTCTCAATGATGTGCTTCGTGGTCGAAGATGGGACCCAACGGGGGCTAAAGTAGAGGTAGTGAGCGTCCGGATGAGTGTGACAGTCGGAAGCGGAAGAAGGCCTACAGGTACGTTCCGTTCCCTGAAGCGTGAAGTCGGGGTCAGTCGATATAGAATTCAACCTCAGAAGATATACGCACCATTTCGTACCGCCAGGAAAAGGCGCAGCTGCAAAACAATGCAGTTCAATATCACGCCAGCCACTACGCGTCAAACACGTACGAATGTAAGGATCGGGGTGCTTTTTGTTGTTAAGGTCCGCCTCCGCTTTCTCGATGATGTTGGCGAGCGCACGGGGATCGCTCACATCTCTGTGATGTATAATAAGCACTCATAACACCAGGCGACAAGCTATGCGGCTGTATGCCAGCAAACCGAAACACGCACCTGTTCCTCTCAAACTCGGCTCGGATTGCCAATGCCCGTGGCTTGAAGAGGTCATACCGGATAACCCAATCCATCTCATTCTTCAACATTCGCTTGTACAAAGACTTGACATATAGTCTGTGCGCTGCTGAGAAAGGAGACGACATGGTTGAGGCCAGGGTGCGGTGTTCGGAGAGGGAGGGAAAGCGCCGGTCGGGGACAAACGCGGCGACTTCGATTACCTAATCTCAATTTCTCTCTTTCTCCTCCTCGCCGTGCCTTCGAAAAATATGGACCCACACTCCCGACTATCCCAGTTCAACCAGCGACCACCGAAAGCAAAACCTTTCGAACCTACATCACGGCATATGGACTTACCTCAAGCAAAATCTTCGCCATCGCTGAAGGACTTCACGAAGCGGGCTGGGCCATCACGCTCTGCTTCGGCATCTACACCACCATTAGTGGCATCAAGGCTTATCGCTACCAACTCTAGGGTCAAACAGAATGAGCAGCTTAGGAAGGATATGCATCTGGCTTTTGTCAACAATGCGCTTCAGGAGAAGACGATGGTGCGTTTCTTCTATCGCGTGCCGCACCAAGTTATGTTTCCTCGATCAAATCTCGAGATTACCCCCGGTGAAGAGAGCAGTGAGTGCATTATGTTTTCAGCGATGTGAATGGGGGCCGATTCTACTCGCATGAATATGTCTCAAATCTCTCGGGCTGATTTACACCGGGAGAGAACGCTACTTCATGGGGGAGGTCTCGAGTGTGATAGGAACATAATTCGGCTCGTCCTTACATGAGCTGTTCTGACGCTTTCGCTGAAGGGGAAAACGGATAGTTTCAATGAGTTGGTCGACCAATTCAATCTCAAGAGGACGTCCAACGACGGTCGATCTCCTATCCCACAGCTGCGATTATGGATTCTCGCATTGACGCATGTTGTATCCCGTCTAGAACGGACACACGCATCACTAGTCGAATCTATTGTACGCATGCCGTGGATGACTATGGACTCAAATTTTGTCAAGTCATATACGTCATTCATCGGGATTCTGGTCAGCGCCAGACCCGAATACCTGTCACTCGTGCTCGGCAAGGTCGCCCAAAGTTTCACATATCGTATGTCGAAACGCTTTGTGCTGAATACTGGACGCTAACTCTAATATGCAGAATCTGGTCTGCAAGCATTAGAGGCTGGTTTACCGGAGAGTTCCTCAGCCCCACTCACACGACGCGTGGTGTATGACCGCATACATTATCTACTGCGACACCTTCTCTCCCTCGTGCCGACACTCCCATCTACCCTGCAACCCCTTCTATACCGCAATTTCCCTCACAAACGTCAGAATCGAGCATATCAAGTAGCGTATATCCGGAACATGCTACGAGTTATGGAGTATTGTCCTGAAATCGCCGACAAATTACTCTCCTCAATCATAGACCGCGCCATCCAGATTGACGTGAGTCCATGTCGATTCTCTTGCAAGACAACTGCTGATGACCTCCATATGGCCTCCAGGTTGAGATCCAAGTTGAACTCGAAGAGCTGGAAGCGGTAGAAGCAATACAAGAGCAGGCCGAACTATTTGAACTCGATCCATTTGATACCGTCGTTGGCCAAGAAGAATCTGCCGATGACTCCGGCTCCGACGACGACCCGGACATTGGCGACAATTTCTCAGACCTTTCGTCAGAGGCAGGTGAAGTGGAAGAGGACGACCCCAAAACTGTCGACGCGCCGCTCGATGTAGACCACATCCACGATATGGTAGGCAAACTGGACTCCATACTGAAGCTTATTTTCGACCACTTCAGCCGTGCCAACACCACTCTACCGCCGGACCGGCCACTGTCGGGCCCAATATCACGCACGGATTCCCCTTTACCTCCCCCAGATGCTTTCGGCAACACGGGCTCCCCCAACCTAGTCTCGGCGGAAAATAGCAAAGACCAATTGCGCACGCAATTCCACACACTTCTCGCCATCTTCGACCGCACAATTCTTCGTACCTTCAAATCGCGTTATACGCAATTTCTCCTCTTCTGGTATGCATCGCTGGACCCGGAGTTCAGTGACACGTTCCAGGGGGAGCTTGTGTCCAAAGCGCTACTCGAGGCGGACCAGCCCGTCGTGACGCGTGCCGCCGCGGCGAGCTACATTGCCGGCTTTGTGAGCCGTGCGACGTTCGTCGACCGCGAATGCGCGCGCAGTGTCGTGCGCATCCTGTGCCAGTTTCTGCGGAGCCAGCTCGATCTCTACGAGACGCTGGGCAGCTCCGTGCCACGGCATGCTGCGGGCCTCGCACCACTCAATGTGATATATGCTGTTGCTCAGGCTGTATTCTTGATTTTCTGCTTCCGATGGAGAGATTTGATGGAAGATGAAGACGAGGAGGTGGATGAGTTCAGCTCGAGTCCAAGTCATGGGTCAAAGAACAAGTGGATGGACGCATTGGCGATCGTCCAGCGAATCGTAAATAGCGCACTCAATCCACTCAAGGTATACGCAAACTCGCTCAGCTCATTGGACGTTGAAGCTCATCCATCTGCTATAGTTCTGTTCCGAGAATGTGGTGTTCCAGTTCGCCCGCGTGGCACAGGCAACGGGCTTCGTCTACGTATATCCTATAATCGAGGCGAACCGCCGCTTCGACTTTACCCCCAGCGCGTCGTCAACTCCCCATGCCAACGGCGCATCCACATCATCAGTCCACTCTCCGATTTTCGGCAATAACATGCTTGGCGAGCTTAACACCTTCTTTCCATTCGATCCGTACAAGTTGCCCAAGACGAGTTCGTATATCGAGGGCGTCTATCGAGAATGGTCTGCGGTAGCGATTGATGACGAGGAAGAGGAAGAGGACGAAGAAGGCGATCAAGGAGTTTCTGCCATGCCCGGGCGCCCGATATCCGGTGCTCCGAGCTCGCAGGACCGGGAGACGGAAACGTTGGGCGCATCTTTTGGCGGGATGAGTATCACGTCCCGCGTCTGCGCCCGCGGCTGGCCTGATATTGGTACCTACATGATCTTGCATGTTGGCGGTAGTCATTCACGCGTTATTGTCCTTGGATTGATTTGCTCACTGGCCCTGCAATCACTTGTTTTGTGTTATAGAGGTGATTTTACCATTCTTCTCCCATTGGTCAATGCTTCCTTGTGATAATTCTGCAGATCACTCCTCTAACGTGATTTCCCTCGAATCGCGACAACTTCGGCCAACCTGTCCTGTGATCGTCAAGCTCATAATAGCAGACACCCCAGGAAAGTACTTTCTGTTACCTCCATTGTCAGAAAATCAGCGCTTTCCGACCGGGCCACATCAGAACCGACCTGGAAGCGGGAGTTCCTTATGACAGAGTTAGTCAGATTCGGGCTCATCCCAGCCCGAGACCGCCTCGGGTCGTTGTCCAAGGCTCAATTTGCTCCTTATCCTCTCTGCTGCCACTATCCTTGCCAGGGTCTAATCTGTGGCTGTCTGCTGGAAACCCCCTGGTTTTTCTGACAGGGTGGGTATAAACACGCGATTCAGGTAGCATATTACCTCGAAAGTGATCGTTCGAATCTTCCGGTTTTCAACCGGCCATCATATTACTGGCAGAAGTTGAGAACCGCCCTTTGCATGAGAACTGGTGGGACCCAGAACGAAAAGTCTTGGCTCGTGTCGCGATTCTGCTCCATCGGGCATCTATCACTCGTCCTCGGGTCCCTTAGTTTGTGTCCGAATGGCCATTGTAGGGCGTCTTCACTCGCTATATATATACAGAGCATCATCCACAGAACAGCAAAACATACCGATAGCATGTCCAGACGCACTACTGAAGAGCGCACCGTGCGACGCGTCACGTACCAGACCACTCTCCCCGTCGCGACGATCGTCGAGCGAATTGACAAAGCTACCAATCGTTCAAAGGCAGAGGGACACTCCTTGCCTACATTGGCGGAGATGAAGACTCGGGAGGATGTCGAGGCGCTGATGGACCAAGCCGTGGGAGACACATTTGCGTGCGTCCTTTCCCTGCCGATCTATTCAACCCTTGACCAGCTTGATTTACCAGGTTCTTTGTTGAGCAAAACCACGGCAACTGGTTACAGGCAATCTTCGGGCCCCAGTCGCCCGAGGTGCACGCCTACAGCATCGGCAACGTCCTCATCGCGCAGACGTTGCTGAAGCACGATCCGGTCGCAGGTCTGTACGTCCCCCCAAAACTGCTGGTGACGGGGCCCAGAAGCGCCGACGGGCCGGGGGCAAAGGTCATATATGACGTCCCGTCGACGCTCATTTTGATGGATGAGAACGTGGAATTGCAGAAGGCGGCGGAGGCGCTGGACGAGAAACTGGACGAGTTTATACGGAGGATGATTTCAGTGTGATTTTCTAGAGCAGCGACTCAACATACTGTGTGGCGCGTATGTCTTGATTAGCATGCACATTATCACCACAATGTAACTAGGCTACGCCTTCACGATGTCCACTTAGTCTCATGTGAACGACTGGGGTGCGCTGACGACTTTAAATTTGTGTCGCGCCTACATGACGGGCCGTATATTTTGCAAACTGATCATGATGAGTAAGTTTATTATCCGGAATGTTGGGAGACGAGTATTTTTTGCATCGTCCGGTCACTGGACTTCCGGTCTGACCTTACTGCGTGATACAATGGAGCTAGCAAGGAAGGAAGGAAGCATTGCTAAGATGTCTACATCATCATGAGCTTCAAGTTGGAGCCCGCGTGATACAGATGAATGCCTGTAGGCTACAGTGTCCATGCCACAACTTACAAGGAAGTCATGACATGCCTGACAGCCTGTCAGGCATGACATGACTTCCTTGAGTCCTGGGCCTGAATCAGTGACGGCTCGAGCAGGCTCGATCCCGCTTCAGTCCACTCGTGACGATATCTGCTCCCTGGCACAATTATCTCCGAGCTGCATTGAGACCGGGCATCCCTCGAAGCTCTTCAATGGGACCTCCCTAGTCATCTGCAGTTGAGTTCATCGAGCTCCGCTTTGTAGTGAACCCTTGGGAGCGTTTAAAGCTAACGATGGAGGTCACTGACCTGTGGCACCTCATCACCTCATCTCCAATATGAAGCTGTCATTCTGTTCTTTGACCCTTGTCGTCGCGACAGCCGCAGCCCAGAGTATCAGCATCGCGAACCCTCCAAGCGGATCTTCCGTCACTCCAGGTCAACCCTTTTCAATCGAACTGGACTTCCCTGTTCGTGATCGGTGGTTAATATTGCGACACCCACGCTGACCACCATGACAGGATACTTTGACAAGCATCCGGCACGCGTCGGTGGTCATCTCACACATCGCATGCGACACGCAGATGTGCGATACTCATGATGGTGCAAATGCGGGTCTGGGAGACGTTCTTTACTCTGGCGATTTCGCACCCTCTTGCTCGGACGACCCGGTCAAGGTATCTATCAGACAGCATTTAATCTGTGGTTCAAGGGTTAAAATGTCCTGACTGCGATTTTGATGACAGCTACCTCACCAGAATTTTGTGAAGTCGTCCAACGCTCCTTCCAATCTCTTCCTCACAATATTTTCCAGACGGTAACGCTCCCTACCTGGATAGCCGCAGGCAGTATGTAGCGCACTTCATGCTTATTGGCGTTGGTCGATTTCTTGCTCTTACTTTCAGGGACACTAATGGATATTGATTTAGGCAGAAGCGCAGCCGATTCTTGAATCCAAAAATGTCTCGTTGATCGTCCAAACGCCCATGCAGGATCGTGGAAGCAGGTATATACACCGCGTGGCCCCAGGCTGACTGGGGATGGAATACTTACAGTAGCTGTTTGCATTAAACACCAGCCCCGCGAAAACACGCTGGTTCTGGACGACTTTCGTCTACGATGTTCTATCTGTCGTCTATCTTTGTTTTGTCCTTGCTACAGACTTGAATCGCGGCCTATAATGCCAAGCTTCAGCGTTTCCCGGTACTTTATGATAATCAGCGTAACTGAAACCTGGAATATAAGAGCACTCATGCCATTATGAGCAGTTGTCAGACGAGCATTCACGAAGGGACAGTAGTGCGATATGAACATAAGTAATGAAGCGTTGAAGCAACCTAGCGAGAGTATTACGTCATGCACTCAGCTGCCGCTTCAGCGCTTCAGGCGATTGCTTTCCGGGTCATTCAACTTCACTGCAAGCTGAAGTGCATACTCTTGTATAGCGATACCAGCTCCTTTCTCCCCTTTCTGTGGACCTACTCTCTCGTTGGCTCTTTGGGATCGGTGATCTCTGCATCCACGTCCAGCCATGGATATCGACAAGCTGTTCAAGGTACGGCTTACTCTCCCCGCATATGCCTCAATGCACGTATACCGAATACGACATATTAGGTACCCAAACTCCCGAGCGGGAGCACCAAGCGTCGCATGCCCGATGCGCCCACGCCTGAAATGCTGAAGAAAATGAAGTTCGATCAGACGCCAACTTCTGGTGACGATATCTCGCGCGTAGCAGTGTCTAACGGCGCACAAACTGTGAAGTCCAAGGCGGGAAAGGTGACAGTGGAAGATGTCGAGGATGAAGAAGATGCGGGTGGCGATTTCGCGCCTGGCGGAGATGCAGACTATTTCGCAGAAGAGGACGTTGAGGGCCGCTTCTTTGGCGGTGGTTTGACCAGCGAACAGAAGGAGATATTGAACATATTCGACAGCGCAGCGGCTGATGGAGTTCCAGATGATGTACGTAGTCGAATACTTGTACTCTCTATCTGGTGCTTACTCGGACATGACGGTAAATTGCAGTTCGAAGCGCTTTCGCCCGTCGGCATCCGCAAACTGTTGCTACGATTTGAAAGAGCAGCTAGCAAGAACCAAGAGCAACGATCAAAATACCCAGATGATCCTACCAAGTGTGTCTGCATTTATTTGGCATGTCAATGGACCGTCTGACGCTCTTATGAAGATTCATAGACTCGGAGGCAGACCTGGATAGTGCTATAAAGGCACTGCTCCCCCTTGCACAGGTACCGACTGTAGCGTACCCGGAACTTGTACGGTCCAATCAGGTCGCAGTAATAGTGGGGCTTCTTAGCCATGAAAATACCGACATTGCGCTTGACATCGTGGAGCTCATCCACGAACTCACAGATGAAGATGTAGGGATGGAGGGTGAAGAAGAAGTAGATCAAGATGAAAGGGACGCTGCTTTGAAGAGTCTCATTGACGCTCTGGTTTGTTCTCCTTCACGCGTTTGCGAATGGCAAGAGGCTAATTTATTGTCACGAAGCTTGAAAACTTGATTTTGGATCTTTTGGTGGAAAACATGTCAAGATTCAACGAATCCGAGGAGGCTGATCGCGAGGGCATCTTCCACGTCCTTGGTATGTGCTGAAAGCTCTATAAGTATCTTGTCTCTGATCGTGTCCTTTCTAGGCATCTTCGAAAACATTGTCGGTTCGGACCCCAAATTAGCAGAGCAGCTGATTCTCAAGACCACTCTGCTGAAGTGGTTATTGGAGCGCATTCAATCCAAAACGCATGAAGAAAACCGAAGCTATGCAGCCGAACTGCTATCCATTCTGCTTCAAAATAGTCGACCCAATCGGCTTGAATTCGCGCAAAAGGACGGTGTGGAAACGTTATTAAAGGTTGTTTCTGTAAGTAGGCCCGCCTGGACTCGCATGCCTTGACTGATTTTCCGTCAGCAATTCAGAAGACGGGATCCTGTTGACCCCGACGAAACGGAGTTTATGGAAAACGTTTTTGACACACTGTGCTCCGTTCTCGGAGAACCTGAGATCAAAAAGCTATTCCTGAAGAGCGAAGGTGTGGACCTCATGGTTCTCATGATGGGGTGCGTTGAATGACCCAGATATGTCTCCCGCCGTTTCTTATCCCTGTCTAGTGAAAAGAGACAGTCGCGTTCAAGATCGATCAAGACCCTCGATCACGCATTATCGGACCAGTCTGGCACGGAAGCCTGTGAAGTGTTCGTCGAGGCATTGGGATTGAAACATCTATTTTCTGCATTCATGGGGAAGGTGGGCACAGATCAATTGACAGCGCGCGTACAGTGGGCTAACCAATGTGAACGTTACAGGCGTCTAAAAAGCAGAAGGCTGCCGCAGCTCAGCCAGCCCCAGAAGATATAGCTCATGTCCTGGGCATCGTGTCCTCCCTCTTCTCAAATCTCCCGTCTGATTCACCAGCACGCATTCGTCTCCTGGCAAAGTTTGTGGAGGGAAATTACGAGAAGACTGACAAGTTGCTGGACATTCGCGAGAGTGCGCAGGCGCGGTTGAAGGCAGTGAACAAGGAGATAGAGGCTGAGAAGAAGGTTCTCATTGCCGATGGCGAGGAGATCGGGGAAGAGGAAGAGGAAGCCTGGTATCTTCGACGTCTCGAGGGTGGTCTGTACACATTGCAGACTGTGGATTATATCCTCGCTTGGATAGTCATGGAAGACGATGGGGTATGTGTACCCATTTTGATCTCACTGGTATCTTCCTTGCTCACCAATTTTTCGCCAACAGATTCGAACACATACCAAGCAGATGTTGGATCGACGCAGCAAATCATGGGCTGACATCAAATCGACGCTCGAGATGTACCGAGACAACATTGGTACGGACGAAATGGCGGTTGAGCCGAATCAACTTACACAACGAGACATACTTAACCATCTAATCGACTTTCTGGCGGGCTGCTAGTGCTTCGCCATAATTACTGCACATACTACTTTATTGCTTAGGGTATTTATACTTTTCGATATGTTATGAGGATGTCTACGACGCAGATAATGCTGCAGACGAGAAGACCATGTCGAGCGCGCCCTTCACCTTGAGGAGCTCCTTCTGCAGTCGAAGCTCTGCGGCAACTTTTTTCCGTAGACGAACAAAAAGCGAGTCGATCAGTGGCGACTGCCCAAGAACAGGCGTATACATTTCTATTGCGAAAGAACGGAGTCAATGAATGCAGCATTGAAGCAATCAGCGTGATCCCTCACCTACAACGACGCTGGTGACGTCGCAGACCATCTCACCGAAACGAGGGTCGGTGACATGCTTGAGTAATAGGCGTAAGACGGGCTCGAGGAGGACATCATCGCGACCGGCCAGAGCGGTGCGCAGCCCGTCTCGATGAATGAGTTCCTGCATGAGCGCGAAGGACGTTGCTGGCGGAACGTTCTGCGAAGCGATGAGGACGCAATTCTAGACCAGGTCACTGCGAAACTCACTTTCTGCAAGACAGAGTCAAGAGCTGCGGAGTATTTGAAACCCTTCAGCAGTCGGTCGTATTCCTTCAGTCTTCTCTTCCTCTTTGTTTCTACTTTGAATTCGTTGAGGTCGCCAGTCGGTTTTGACCGGGTCTTGTCGCGGACACGAGGCTGTCCGAGATTTGGTATTGCACCGGCGAGGAAGGATTCAAACGCTCCTGACCGGAGTGATGCGACGGAGAACGGTGCATCGCTTGCGCCCTCCGAGGCTTTCGGTTGCCGTCGACGAACGGACAGTGTACCATCAGACATTCCAACTGCCAGGTGCGTCTCATCCGGCTGTGTATAGTTTTTAGACGCAGTTCACGACTGACAGGCCAGCCACTCACAGATACCGCCAGGCACAGGACAGGCGCGGGATAGCGCATAGTGTGGACAACGTTGTAGTTGCTGACATCATACACTTTCACCATGTGGTCCAAGCCTCCGGTCAATAGTCTGGAGGAATTGGAGTTGAAAGCCAGTGATGTGACCGTCTTCTGGTGATTTGACAGCGCACGGATGCATCGACCGCCAGCTACGAGGTCCCACACCCTAAGAATCGAGCCCGCGGATGATAGAGCGACGCTCCCAGAAGGATACATCAAAACTTGCTCAACAGGCGTAACGCCATGCCCACTATCCGAAAGAGCCCATGAGCAGCTCACAACTGCCTGTCCGGGAGTCGAACAGTCGTACGGTGCCATCGTACGAACCGGTGAGGATTAAGTGAGGGTTGGACGGTGACACTTGACCTGAGCGGACGTAGTCGGTGTGGTATGGGAATGTGGTAATGGTCGATTGCGAAGGTATGTCCCATAACCGGACAGTAGTATCGTCGGAACACGACAGGACCTGCGTATGGTCTAATGCGGAGAATTTGGTGACATGGACGGGCTGCTTGTGCGCGTCGAGGGTTCGGAGAATGGCACGAGAATTGACATCGAAGACCTGTGAGACAAATGATGAATATACAGGCCAGAGCAGAAAGGTGCAATGAACGCACTTGAATCAGCCCACTGTCGTCGCCGGCCACGAGCAGTTTCCCGTCTGCTCTTATGCATCCACTCCGAGCGACATCTTTGAACCTAGAGATAGTTTTTGTGACTTTCTGAGTTCTTGGTGCATAGATTTGAACGCGGGTGGCGGCAGTAACAGCGTATCTGTGTGGTTTCGAAGGAGCAAAGTGAACACAGGTGACTGGGGCGTATTCCTTGACGAAGACAGGGTGCTTAAACTGCCTCCAGTAGCGAGACTCTGCGCTATGCCTTGAAGGGGCTGGTTTGGCCCGCTTCTGCACGACCACGGGCTGGTAATCCATCGTGGAGAGAAAGGCGGACCGCGTTCAGTCGCAAAGTCCTCGAGTAGATCCGAGAGAAAGGCTGCGCCACGAGCAAAATGGCCGATCACGTGCGCCGGCGATAAGCGAGATCGATTAATCTTGGTCCGTTAACTTTGGACTCTCCTCCGTCCCCTTCTCTGCAATTTGTTCCATCCTCTTGCCCCCACTTTGTTCTCTGTCCATATTCCCTCCACCTCAAGATGTTGTTGTACAGCGATATCATCACCGACGATGAGATGTTCTCGGACGCCTTCCCCGTGTATGTCTTGTCCTGTCCCTGCTTTGCCTTCTCGCGGTTCTTACACTCATTTTAGCAAACTCGTAGATGATATCGTCTACGAGGTTGACTGCCAGATGATCGTGGTCAAGGAGGGAGATGTTGACATTGGTGAGCTCTGCTTTATCTCACATACCTTTTGCCTGTCTAAATTTTCCTTCTTTTCAGGCGCGAACCCCTCCGCCGAGGAGCAGCAGGAGGCCTTGGAGGACGGTGCGACCCAAATCAACAACGTCGTCCTTTCTTTCCGTCTCCAGTCGACTTCATTCGACAAAAAGAGCTTCCTCGGCTACCTGAAGGTACTATATTTGACATCGCTGAAACGAATTCCACTTGACGCTATACTGTACAGGGCTACATGAAAGCTGTCAAGACCAAGCTGGCCGAGACGAATCCCGAGCGCGTTGATGCGTTCGAAAAAAGTGCTCAGAACTTCGCCAAGAAGCTTGTGGCCAATTTCAAGGACTACGAATTCGTGAGTGTGCATTGGTCACTTTACTTGATATACGATCTCATGAGCTTCGATTATCCAGTACACTGGTGAGAGCATGAACCCTGATGGCATGGTCGCCCTCCTCAACTACCGCGAGGATGGTGTTACGCGTGAGTCTCTAGCGATCGTCTTCTTGAAAATCAACTTTAATGTTTATTCTAGCCTACTTCACGTTCTGGAAAGACGGCCTTAGGGAGGTTAAGCTCTAACCTCTGTTTTCCGTTTGTCCTTGCTATTCATCGTATTTTACTGTTGTCATCGTCTACTGTCTTTATCAAGGTAGAATGTACACTTGTGTACACTCGGGTGTTGGAATATATCGGTTTGCAGAAGTGGATAGTTCAAGGCGCCGGGTTTCTCATCTCTACCTAAGTTGGTATTGTCCGTCAAGAATGCGTTGCGGCGTGGCACTATAATATACAGCCAGTCGGCGGGAGATACTAGATAATAAGTAACTCAATCTCGCGCTCCAAGGCTCTACAGCTCATCATGGTGCTGCTGCTCCGGGCTGCCATCCTGCACGGTCTCGTTCTTCGCAGCCTTCGGCTCAAGGTTGTTCTTTGCGTTCTCCTCCACGAACGCGATAAGGCTCTCCAACGACCGGTCGCCCTCGTAGTCAAGGAACTCGCGGCTACCAGCGGGCTTGAACTTGATAGTTGGGAAGCCTGCGACGCGGAAGGGGACAGACGGGGGAAGATCATTCTCGGTCGCCTCCATCTTCGCACTTCAGGTTCCAGACGTAAGCGTTTATTCCACAATGCCAAGAAACAATATACAGACATAGTAATGCGATCCTTCGCGCTGTCGTAACGCTCACCAAGGCTGTCCCAGATGGGCTTCAAGCGCTTGCAGTGACCGCACCTACACACAAACCTGGTGAGATAATATCACGTAGAACATGACGATCAAAACTCACCAAGTGGCATAGAACTCGACGAATACGTCCTTGGCATCGTCGAAAACGACCTCATCAAACTGCTTGCCAACAAGGGTGAAGACAGGCTCATCCTGGGTTTCGGGAATATGCTGGCTCTTCAGCTGCGGCTGGAGCGTGCCCGCGACGAACGCGTCGACTTGCTCCTTGACAGACTCAGCGGTGACAGGGGTGCTCTGATCCAGAGGGTACTTGAGCTGCTTGGTGAGATCCTGAATGACGAAGCTAGGCCACTTCGGCTCGTTGAGGTTGAGCGCCTTAGCGTGGTCACCGAACTTAACAGCGTCGATCCAGACGAAGTTGATGTGGCCCTTGTGAGCGGCGGCGATAGGCTTGATGGCGTTGATATACTCTTCCCTCTTCGAGTCGGTGGGGTCCACGAAGAGGTAGGCAAGCGGCTTGCCACTCTGGGCGTAGGTCGCATAGTTCTCGGCGTTGACCTCGTCGATGACGGGAATGGAGAGCTCCTCGATCCACTGCTCGAGGTCGCTGACCTTGGCCGAGGGAGCAGGGTAGGGGTACACGCTGGCAGGCTCATCGAAAGAGCGGTAGAGCACAATAGCGGGGGGAGTCACGCCAGCGGCCTCGATGGCAGCTTCGTCGGTAGTCAGACCGAAAAGATAGTGGTCGCGATGCTTGCTCGCCGTCGCGCTGAACTCAGGCGCAGGCTCTTGGGTCGAAGAAGCCAAATATGCAACGGCCACGATCTTGTCGGCTTTTTTAAACTCCTCGTGGTTGGCCGCTGTTACTCCTGACACGGCAGGTAGGGAACGCCTGAGGAACACGTCAGGACTCGCTTTCCAACGAGAGGCACCTGCACTTACTTGACCATGTAGCTGACAATGCCGTCCTGTTTTCTAGGCCCAGTATAGTCCGTCGGTTCCCCATTCTGGAAAACCTTCAATGTTCTGAAGAGGCATGCTCATGAACAGCTAGTCGAATCGACGGATAGTGCACTTACGGGTAGCCCTGGACACCATGTTGCTGGCAAAGGTCGGAGTGCTCAACACAGTCAACTTTAGCCAGCTTGATGCTTTTGTCCTTCAACGCTGTCGCAGCTTCCTCGTAGTGCGGTGCGAGCGCCTTGCAGTGTCCGCACCTGAACAAAACTATTGAGCAGACAGCAACAGACGCTGCAAGCGACCACTGACCATGGTGCGAAGAACTCGACAAGAATCAAAGGCTCTGGCTCGACGACTGACTTGAAAGTCCCAGGTGTCAAGTTAATGACATCTGACGGTGCATCGAGAGCCTGCACGGAGGCGGCGAGGACAATGGCGGAGGCCGGAAGGAGTGACGAGAAACGCATTCTCGACCACGACACTAGTAAATAACGGGAGTGGGATGAAAGTGTCAGACAGACGTCGGGAGAGGTACTTTATAGCAACAGCTAGGTCGGGCGCTGACGCAGAAGACTGACGTGTCACCACCTCGTCTCGACAACGTTAACAAATGATCGGAGTTTCATTCGGCCGTAATCAGCAGATTACTCAGTCCTGTCTCTGCTGGCACAGCAGTGGTGTGGCTGCTCACTTTGGTCGTCCACAACAGAGAAAAGACAAATCATATCATGCGTATGTAGCTACTACAGGCAGAAGCGGAACCACCTGTCCATCCACGAGATCACAATTGTCCGAGGTCGAAGTCACTTCCTTTCCTTCGCCCGCCCCCATACTGCTTGGCCTTCCGCTCGAAAGGTCTCGGCGGAGGAAAATCGGTAGGAAATAGATGCGATCCTACATTTGGCGGTGGCGAAGGTACTGAGATTCACCGTAAGCTTGCAATCGTCATGATCAGAACCGTACAATACGTACTCTTTCGTGTATTTGATGGTCTTGAAGCTCCGTTCATCGCAGGTATAAAGGGTGCTTGCCTAACAGGCGGAGCTAATGTTGAACCTGCAGATATAGTCCTATTTCGTACAGAAGGAGGCCCTGGAGGGGGAGGAGGGGGCGGGGCAACACTACGGCGCGCGGGACTTCAGGGCGCGTATCCGGACGCCGCCGTACCTGCTGAACACCGCCGATGTGCAGCACGCGGCGCTGCAGGGCGAGCAGGTGCTCGTGCTGTGCAGCGACGGGCTGACAGATCTCTTCCGCGCGGGGCCGGCGGAGGCGTGGTTCGACGTGATCGATCGGGCGGGCAAGGATGCGAATGGGGCACTGGCGTTGTTACGCGAGGGACTGGGCGGGGCGGACACGGAGAGGGTGTCGCGGATGATGACGGTGGAGATGTTCGAGCGGTGGATGGACGATACGACGGTGGTCGTGCTGCGGCTTTAGGAGGCATATCGGTGTATGTATTCTAGCTTCTACGTGGGCTTTAAGTTAGCACATTGCTCACTGGAGTCGGGGCTTGGAAGCTATCCTCGTATGGGGTGAGTTTTATCGTCTTCTCGCTCACCACATGGACATTTGACCTGTGCCGTACGAGCCTATCTACGTATCCGCCGAGGCTAATCAGGATCGACGCACGCGATTCCCGCCAAGCATTTACGAGAAGCGTGCTAAAGCGCGTTCCGACGCGTTGCCGACGTGATTGATGAGTTCGCCATCAAGACCGAGATCTCCACTGAGACGCGCTGTTCCCGATGGCGTCGAGGCTATATAGAACCGAACATCAAGCATCACTGACGGACGAGCAGCCCCCATCTCTCATCCTTCGACGGAAGGGTGTCTCCTTGCTGGTTCATTCGTCGCGGACACCATGTTACTCTTGGTCCCGTTGCTTGCCCTGGTCGTTTCGGTCGCAGCCCGCCTTCCGGATGGTCGAATACACGGAAACATGGCTCCTGCGCCCATGCTGCTGCCACTCCACGCGATCCTGCCGGAGCCTCGTGAGCACGCGAGAACAGGCTCGACGTTGCCGCCGCTGAACACCACGTACTACTTCGACCAGCTCATCGATCACACGAACCCTGGTCTGGGGACTTTTAAGCAGCGTTATTGGCACACCTGGGAGTTTTACGAGCCTGGTGCGTGTGCTGTCATGTTCAGCGAATGTCTTACCATTGACGCGATTCGAAGGCGGCGCGATCGTGCTGTTTACGCCTGGTGAAGGGAATGCACAGCGTGAGTGCTTCCCGCCATTTTCGGCTCCCCTTTGTGCAGCCCATTTTGACTTCGCGTCTAGCGTACACGGGTTACCTGACGAACGCGACCATCAACGGGCAGATCGCGCAACAGAACAACGGCGCGACCATCGTGCTGGAGCATCGTTTCTATGGCCTGTCCAATCCCTACCCCGACTTGTCGGCCGCCAGCTTGAAGTACCACACGATTCAGCAGGCCATCGAGGATCTCGTCTACTTTGCTGAAAATGTTAAGCTGCCCATGCCGGGCGGAGATGATGTCGTGCCTGACAAGGCTCCGTGGGTCCTTGTTGGAGGCAGCTACTCGGGTGCTTTGACTGGTTGGACGAAAATCAAGTAAATGGATTGCAGTATATCGTGGCGCATACACTTGGACTTACTTGCCTTTAGCAAACCCGATATTTTCTGGGCTGGATACGCGTCCTCTGCCGTTGTGGAGAGCATCACGTTCGTTGCAGTCTTTTCACATTCTATATGTGCGATGTTGATACCCCGCGCAGTGATTTCTGGCAATATTTCGACCCGATCCGCAAGTTCATGCCTCGGAACTGTTCCGCGGACGTCCAAGCTGTCGTGCAGCACTTTGACCAGGTCTACGCCTCGGGCAACAAGTCTGCTTTCACTGCCCTCAAGGACCTGTTCGGCATGTCCAATGTTGTTCATCCGGACGACGTTAGTGGTGCCTGTGAGTCACTTTGAAGTTCGTAATCGCATGCATTGGTGTTGACCAACCCGCAGTGAGGAACAACCTATGGGACTGGCAGAGCTTGTCGCCCACTTCAGGACCTGGATCGCAGTTCTTCAATTTCTGCGATGCGCTCGAGGTCAAGGAAGGCAAGAATGCGCCTGCCTCGGGATGGGGTCTTGATCATGCGCTTACTGCCTGGGGCTCGTACTTCAAGAACACTTACTTGTCCATTCGTGAGTCATGTTCGGCTAGGGAGGTTCCTGGGCCCCTTGTTGATCTGTGAATCTTTTCGGGTGCGGCAGTGTGCGGGGAGCAAGATGCTGAGTGAGTGGATTCAATTAATATCTGTTCGATGCAGAGCTCATTTGGCATACCAGGAGCTGCCTGGGCACGTACAATGCCACTCAGTCCCAATGGACTGATACATCTGTCGACAATGCGAACCGTTCCTGGTACTGGATCGTGTATGTGGACACATTTTTGGGTGTCGCCGTGTCATTGACAGATCCGCCGCAGTTGCAATGAAGTCGGATGGTTCCAGGACGGCGCACCTAAAAGGACACCATCTCTCGTCTCCAGGCTCGCTCAACCAAATGGCGATGAGGTGAGTTGACAACACTGACATTTTTGATGCCCCGCTCACTCCTATTTGATCACAGAGACAATGCGTGATGATGTTCCCTGAAGCGTTCAGCTCTGCGCCCGTTCCCAATGTTGGAAAGACCAACAAGGCATATGGCGGCTGGAATGCGCAAGCTAAACGGCTGTTCTTTGCCAATGGCCAACGTAAGTCCTTCCTCCTTCTACAACTTTCGACGCACTGATCATGCACCTGGCTATCCAGGTGATCCTTGGCGCGATGCGACTGTGTCGGCGGATCAACATTGGGTCCCAAGCACGCTCAACCAGCCTATCTTCGAGAGCGATGGTTTCCATTGCTCCGATCTCCGAATGGCTGCTGGTGTGGTTGATACCACCGTGAACAAGGTCCAGCAGGCGGCACTTGAGCACATGAGACTGTGGTTGGTGGAGTGGAAGCTGACCCACCATGACAAGCGCGATTGATACCAGTGTGTTATCGCTGGATTGTTCGAGTTTCTAGTATGTCATGGCTATCATATTATTGCCATCTCGCAAAGTTCATTGTCAATGCGGGCACCGCCCGCTGTCGGCCCGCCGTCTTTGACTTCTCCGTCACGGCCCGCAGAAGAAGTAAGGCGGAGTAGCGATGCCTTTCTGACCTTGGAGCTGACACGTCGAAGCCGCGACCCGTGCGCGTTCCGCTTCTCCTTCTCGCTGGTCTGTCGGTGGCTGCAGCAGTCGCTAGCGAACAAGGTGAGCAGAACCTATTATGCTCACAGCTGATGGAAGTGCATATTTTTAGTCCACGACTTGGGTAAGTGTTCATCAGGTGCTCTTATCTTATCCCTCGGGCGCATACAATGGGCGGGCCTGAGCGAAGTATCGTCATCTTACCCGTCCCGCGTGGTCCTCACATAACGCCTTGACGTCGATAATTGGTGCGATGATAGGGCGCCTCTACTATCCCAGTTGTGTCGCGCTAACGCCGCGATTGATCGACGAGGATCAGCATCGACACATGTGGCTCGTGCCAAAAATTGCCACGGAGCCGTATGGTTCTGGCAACATCCGTTCAAGTGCCCACCTTCCTTGATGCCGGCCGCCTTATCCGGAGATCCTGCAGTCGGCCTGTCGCATAGCGATTCTTCTATAAACCACGATGCAACGTGGACAAGGGTCCTCGCTCGTCTGCTTCGACAGCGTCCAACGCAGACACAATGCTGGCTCTCTTCCCGCTCCTCGCTCTCGCCCTCGGCGTCGCGGGCAGGTTGCCGGACGGGCGACTTCATGGCAACATGGCGCCTCCACCGGTCGTCAGACTTTCCAGGCCAGCGCGCAGGAGCCCCGTCAACATGCAAGGACGGGTGCGACGCTGCCGCCGCTCAATACGACTTACTACTTCGACCAGCTCATTGACCATGACAATCTGAAGCTGGGAACGTTCAAGCAACGTTATTGGCATACTTGGGAGTACTACGAGCCTGGTGAGTTGCTTTCTTCACTTCCGAATGTTTTCCGCTGACAGATACGCAGGCGGTGCAATTGTGTTGTTCACGCCTGGCGAGATCAATGCGGATGGTGAGTGGCTTTAGTAGCGTGATAATCATTCGACAGCCTTGTGAATCCATGACCAGGTTACCAGGGCTACTTAACAAATGAAACGGTCAACGGACTGATTGCGAAGCAACAGAACGGCGCAACCATTGTCTTGGAGCATCGCTACTATGGCCTTTCGAACCCGTACCCGAACCTCACTGTTGCCAGCTTGAAGTACCACACGATCCAGCAGGCGATCGACGACCTCGTCTACTTCGCCGAAAACGTTAAGCTTCCGATGCCGGGCGGTGACGAGGTTGCGCCTGGAGAAGCACCTTGGATTCTCATCGGAGGCAGTTACTCTGGTAATATATCTCTTCAAATTCACGTACTATCGTAACTGACCGCTCGTTTCGATTGTACAGGAGCTTTGACTGGCTGGACAAAAGTAAAGTACGCGACGGGGCTTTCGATGAACTGCGTATCGGAGCTGAAGCGCTGATCTCCTGTAGCAAGCCCGACACGTTTTGGGCTGGATATGCGTCCTCCGCGGTCGTAGAAAGCATCACGTACGTCACAATTTCTGACGTCTCCTCTCTTTTCAATATTGATATCACACGGTCAGCGACTTCTGGGCGTACTTTGATCCCATCCGCCAGTTCATGCCGGAGAACTGTTCCGCGGATGTGCAGGTTGCCGTTAAGTACTGGGATGATGTGTACACGTCGGGCAACAGTTCCGCTTTCGCCGCGCTGAAAGAACAGTATGGGATGGCAGATGTCGTTCATCCGGACGATGTCACTGGTGCCTGTGAGCTATTTAGCATGCGGTTTTCCCTCGAAACTGATTTTCGCAGTGAGGAACAACCTGTGGGACTGGCAAAGCTTGTCACCGAATTCCGGCCCTGGGTCGCAATTCTTCGACTTCTGTGATGCCCTTGAGGTCAAGGATGGCAAGAATGCGCCTGCTTCAGGTTGGGGTGTGGACCATGCAGTTAGTGCTTGGGGTTCGTACTTCAAGAACACGTATCTGTCTTTCCGTAGGTCATGTTCGTTATGAGAAACCTATTGTCCACTTTCTGATGGTGTAAATCTGTACGCGTCCTGCAGTATGTGGCAACCAAGATGCTGAGTGAGTGCCTTTAATATATATTCGATGGAGAGCTCAAGGCCTGCATCAGGACCTGCCTCGGCACATATAATGCTAGTCAGTCAGAGTGGACAGATACTTCTATCGACGACGCCAATCGTTCCTGGTACTGGATTGTGTATGTGAACGGATCTCTGCAGATTCTCTGACTACTGACAGATTTGCCGCAGTTGCAACGAAGTCGGGTTCTTCCAGGACACCGCCCCCGCAGGCACCCCATCTCTGGTCTCGAGCCTCGTTCAGCCTAGTGGAGATGAGGTTCCCTTTACGCGTTGATGTTGCTTGTCATATTATTCATGATTATTTGCAGAGGCAATGCGTTATGATGTTCCCCGAAGCGTTCAGCTCTCCGCCTGTCCCCGATGTTGGAAAGACCAACAATGCATATGGCGGCTGGAACGCGCAAGCTGAACGGCTTTTTTATGCAACAGGACAGCGTGCGTACAACAGGCCCTCACTTTCTCACTGACAGTCCTGATCAAGTTGTGTTTCGTCCATAATTAGGCGATCCCTGGCGTGATGCAACCGTCTCTGCCGACAACCACACGGTGCCGAGCACGTCCAATCAGCCCATCTCTGAGAGCGACGGGTTCCACTGCTCTGATCTTCTCACAAGGGCGGGGACCGTGGACTCAACCGTGGCCAAAGTCCAGGCGGCAGGCCTTGCTGCCATGAAGGAATGGTTGGCCGAGTGGAAGCCAAGTCACCGCAAGCGTGAGTGATCCTTAAGAGGGTCTCATTAGGCACCATTTCTCTAGTTCGGCTTTGGCTGCTCGACGTACGTTCCCAATTTATTGCTCCACATTGTATATTCTCTGCATTTCCTCCGTCGACCATGTTACAATCTCCCAGGCGCTGTGAACATACCCGTGAGAGGACAACATGAAGCCCGAATGATGTTATGCTAAATGGAAACTGGATTCCGCAGCTGCTTCAAGTATTTTGCGGAGAAACTCGAAGGCAGTTCCGCACCGCTGCTCGAAGATTCCTCGAGGCACCGACGTGAGAGATACAAGGGGAATGCCCGCTACTGTTCGGCGGCTAGCAGCACTAAAGTCGTTGGCCACATACGTCGTTTAGTAGCCATCGGCCCTGCAGCAAACCTGATGCAGGTTGAAGACATCTGTATCGAGAACCGCACCTGACGTGCAGGGCCTCGACTCGCAAGACAGGATGCGAGCACCCCTTCATCATACTCATCAGTTGACCAACTTATTGGAACTAGCTACTATACTTCTGCTAGTCGTGCTCATGCGGTAGTATGGGGTATCCGATTCTGTGCCGTCGGGCGTAGAATCGAGAGAACAACCCTTGATCATCGCCCAGCACACTCATAACAACTTCCATTTCCACGGCCTCAAGGGTCGCTTGATACGTGGCACCCTCAATCCTGTCCACGGAGCTGCCGCAGGCGTCCGTATGATCCAGAAGCGAGGCCGAAGAAGACCCTTGAAGTGGAGCCACGATGAAACGAATCACACATCGGCCCAACAGTTCCAATTGGTCGTGGACCTAGACAGCGCCCTAGAAGATATATAAGAGCAAACGGCCTTTAGTCCAATTCCTTCACGTACTTGCATCGGGCTCCAGATGTTACTCACCATTCCATTCATTCTCCTCGCAGGGGTCGTTTCAGCGAGGTTACCCGATGGTCGGCTTCATGCGAACATGGCACCGCGTCCAGTCATGACACCGCTTAGCCCAATTACGAATTTCGTGAAACATGCGGTGACGGGCGCGTCGCTTCCGCCGTTGAACACGACGTACTACTTCGACCAGCCTATTGATCATAATGATCTGAGCCTGGGTACGTTTAAACAGCGGTATTGGATGGACTGGGAATATTATGAACTAGGTGGGTATGCTTGCATCCCGTAAACACACCGACTTACAGACGGTGACAGGTGGCCCGATTCTTATGTTCACACCTGGAGAGAACAATGCCGGTGGTGAGTGCTCACGAATTTTTTGTCACTTTGGCGAATAGTATCACGTACCTCTTGCAATAGGCTACTCGGGGTACCTAACGAACATCAGTATTTTTGGCATGATCGCCCAGCAAGAAAAAGGCGCGACGCTCTTGATTGAACACCGCTTCTTTGGCTTATCGAACCCGTACCCGGACTTGACCTCGAAGAGCCTGAAGTACCTCACGGTCCAGCATGCGCTCGATGATTTTGCGCATTTCGCCCAAAACGCGAAGCTGCCGATGCCCGGAGGTGACAGCGTGACGCCAGACAAAGCGCCTTGGATTCTGCTTGGTGGAAGTTATTCAGGTAGATTTTCACTGAAATAGTAACGTATAGGTACTCATGCATAGGACAGGCGCATTGCCTAGTTTCATCAGAGTCAAGTCAGTACTCCAGTAGTGTCCGTCATGAATATCCGCGTACTGATCTAACAACAGCAAGCCAGACGTATTCTGGGCCGGCTATGCATCGTCCGGGGTGGTCCAGGGCACTGTGTAATATTTTGTTCATCTCGGCCTATGTTTTCCAGCAACTGACGAATGTGCATAGAGACTTCTGGCGCTATTTTGACATCATACGGCATTTCATGCCTCAGAATTGCTCCGCGGATGTCCAAGCGGTCGTGGAGCATTTCGATGATACCTACGCCTCCGGGAGTAGCAGTGCCATCAATAGTCTCAAAGACGCATTTGGCATGTCGGATGTCACTCACTTCGATGATGTCGCAGGCGCATGTAACTTGCCATTCTGCCTCCTATCCATGTCTGGTGCTGATTTTTGACATCATCAGTACGGAACAATCTTTGGGACTGGCAGAATCTCTCACCTCTTTCAGGACCGGGGGCACAGTTCTATCGATTCTGCGACGCTCTGGAGGTCGATAACGGCAAGATCGCGCCTGCCGGCGGGTTTGGGCTTGAACACGCTATTGCGAAATGGGGAGCATACTTCAGAAACACATATCTGCAATTGCGTAAGCCTGGCTTTTCATTTGAATTCTCATTTCTCATCTTGCCTTGTTCAAGTTTGCGGAAATCAGGGTGCAGAGTGAGTCTTGATCCCTCGAAGGCATCATAGCAGGAAACTGACTAGGGGACGCAGAGCTTGTCTGGGTACCTATAATGCTAGTCAATCCTATTGGACCGATACAAGTGTTAATAATGCTCAGCGTTCATGGTATTGGCTCGTGTAGGTTCTTGCTACCCTGATCAGTAGGGCCGCACTGATCCTGTTTCAGATGCAACGAATTCGGGGGTTTCCAGGACGGCGCTCCTACTGATTCATTGACCATCGCATCGCGCCTGATTCAACCTGGTTATGACGAGGTGAGTTTTTTTTAATACCATGGACCATAGTTATCATGGCTGAACGCCGCCCACCAGCGACAATGCGTAATGATGTTCCCCGAGGCATTTAGCACTCCTCCCCTGCCAAACGTTCAGAAGCTCAATGAAGCATACGACGGCTGGAACGTTCAAGCTGGCCGCATATTCTTTGCCAATGGAAAACGTGAGGATTGACTTACTTATCTACTTTATCCACCCAGGTTCACTGACTTGAGTCGTTACTCTCTAGGAGATCCCTGGCGCGATGCAACGGTTTCGGCAGATGAACACAACATTGCAAGCACAGATAGCCAGCCAATTGTGATCAGCGATGGGTTCCACTTCTCGGACTTAAGGGCGGCTGCGGGCGACGTCGATCCTACAGTCGCGAACGTGCAGAAGCAGGCACTTTCGTTCATGCATCAATGGATGGAAGAATTCAGAAGTAGTCATTGATGTCGTTGAAGTTAATTGCAGGCTCCCATTGGCTCAACCTCCACGCCTCAGGATCGACGAATCTGACGTCCATTCATGACCGCGCACATGTTCCGGACTAGACGGCTGGAAAGGGATGAGGGATATTATGCGATTCCGTCGGCGATGCTCACCACTGTTCCACGAAGCCGAAAGCCGAAGTTTAAGGACTGCGAATGATAGAAGGCTAGAGGCAACAGAGATGCTGTAGTATTACTTCCAGGTTGACAGTGAGACTGTCGCAAGTTTGAGCGAACCCAAGTTGCTGCAGTGGAACCAACTTACAATAGACGCCCGAAGATCTGTGTAGCGTATGACGTAAGACCGGCGGGATAATTTTGATCATTTGACCCGGGCTTCGGAGACTCGGAAGGAAGGACAACAACCTACACACCTCTACACACTTCGCTTCTAACAATCCGGACATACAAATTGCTTTCTGCTTCGTCTGTTCATCGTTCAGCAATTCATAGACTTGAAGCTACTCGGTGCAATGACCCATAGCTCGTCCGACATCCCGGGAGAGAACACTCGCGCCAGCAGCATCAAAAGTATCTTTTCGCTAGCAAAAATCCTCGACGGGAACAATGAGAACTTAGAGCACCCAGGGATACAGCCAGACATTCCCGCTGAGGGTCTGGACGAGGATGAGGCAGCCAAGGAAGCAGCAGCGGGGTATTGCATAGAATGCGAAGGTATGCATGGAAGCCTGTGATGCATGTGGCATGCACTGAGAATCACTTTGCATCGTCAATTCCAGATCAACCAGCGCAAGTGCACTGCGAAACATGTCAAGATGACTATTGCGAAGTCTGCTTCGCAGCTCAGCACCGGAAAGGTTCGCGGAAACGGCATGCAACGAAACTGCTCGCCCAGCAGCCCGAAAAGAAGCCCAAATTGTCAGCAAATGACGAGAAAAGCACAGAGACGACTGGGGATGCGGTATGTTCTCTGTCTATTCAAGCATTGATCAAATGGCTGATTTCTCATCTACTTCCAGATGGAGACGGATGATGCAGATTCAGACGACGAACTCGAGCGCTTGGTTAACGCAGCGCCCACCACCGATACCATCTACCTCGGCTCACAGCCAGCGCCCGGCAGCAGTCCCGGCGAATGGTTCGTCGAACGCGCTAAATTTATCCCAATCCGCCTCACCCTCGGCGAGCGAAAATTCCTGCGTCTGCTCGATGCTGCACTTCAAGTGTCTGAATATACCGACAAGATCGATACCCTTGGATTCGGGCTGAGCAAGGCAAAGCGTGTCGTGCACCAGATCCGCGAGCTGTGTGCAGTGCTCGCAGGTCTTGTCATTGCTGCCGATTACAAGCAGGGCCAGGAGCTTTTCGCCGATCGAGACTTCGAGTCGAACTCCGATTTCTATCAGCGGATCTTCGAGCTGGGTCGGCGGCATAAGATCATGAACCCAGATAAGATGCGGACGACGTACGGGAAGCTGATCTACATGCTCCAGGTATGTAATTTTTTGGTGAGATAAGACGGTTCGTTGATTTACCACTCACTGCAGGACAGTCAATCGCCCGAAGTGGAGGACATGCTCAGCTTCACCTGCGTCTCGCCGATCAAGACAGTGTACACGCTTCTTGAGGATAACTCAGCCCTCGACATGCTCCGCGATCCCCTCATCGGCATCGCAACGCAAGAAATCGTCGCCGAGGGCCGTAGCCGGCGCGAGATCCAGAAGAACATTAAGGCAAAGGAACGTGCGATCGAGACGTTGTCTTCGCAGTATGCCGCGGGCCAGTTATCTCAAGAGGCCGTGCGCCAGGCTTTGTATAGCATTGGCGACAACCATGCCTTTCTGAGGGTGAACCGCGATCCCTGCGAGAAGATGATCGGGTATCTGAAAGAGTACTTCCACTCGTCGGAGGTCCGGCATAAGAAGGGCAAGGACAGCCTGGCGATCAAGAGCGGCAAGGGTGGAGCGCGGTTGAGCCATGATCACTCAAAGCAGTATGCGTACGTGCTCCAGAGTCTGACGCTCTGGCGCGAGATCCTTCACGGTAAGTTGCCGCATCGTAGTCAGTCGGTGCGAGGAATTTCTGACATGTGGTGGATCAGACATGTTTCATCTATGGACACTTGCCGAACAAGACCTTCTCTCCGAGAACGTTATGTACCGCTTGCGGGATACTGGTCAGGGTCTCAACCGTGTACAGGCTGCACCGAAGACTTCTCGAATGATGCATGCTATCCTTCACCGCGCGCAAAGAAGCGTTGGCACATGGATAGGCTCATCCGTGATCCACATGGGCGACCACAACGTTCCAAATGCGCTCATGTTCATAGGTAAGCCTAAGATTTTTTCGTCATGAGCACTACTGACCTTCGTGTCACAGACAAATATTCCCAGATTTACCGGATCCTTCTTCCTATCTGCAATACACTCACCCAGCTTCCCAACATATACAAGGACCACGCACTCCGCAGCTACGTAGACGCCGAATATGGTTCACTAGATGCGCTCTACCTTGAGATTCTTAGCGACTTTTTCCGGCATGGCTTCGATGGGAGCGGCGCGGACAACTTCTTCGAAGCCGGCAGCTGTATTGATGGGCGGCTGACGAGCGCATGGAACTGGTGCGCCTCGCTGGAGAAGAAAAGATATTTTCATGTGTTTTTGCTTACGGGTTTCGTTGGGTTTGATGGTGAATGGTAATCGTGCACGTACCGTCGCGCTATTCGGGAGGGCATGTACATAGACTTAGCATATAACCCATGGCGGTCCATAGACTTCCGCCTTCAACTGTGCTTCCAAGATATCAGCATATTGAGTTTTTCAGCGGTCTGGACATTATCAGCAGAGCTTGACGTTGGATAGAGGAGATGCATATTGTACATAATCTGGTCAGATTTTGTTTAGGTTATCCTCCAAATCTGTACTTTCTACCAAAGTCTATCGAGAGATTATCACTAGTGACGCCCGTTTAGGCAACGGCTGGAAGGTTGTTTGGTCTTGTTGTCCAAAGACTTCGTTACTTGACTTTTTGTATCTACCGGCCGAAGGCTCGTCAAAAATAATGGCTGCAGCAACAGATTCTGTAGCTATTTTCGCGGAGGGGACATTCGAGGAGCAGGTAATGACATCCATCCCAGAGTTACGGAGATCATTGATTGATGGTGGTGACCAGGTTATAGAATTAGCGAACTACATCGCGCTCAGCCGACCGGAGGCGGAACGCGCATCGTACATCCAATCAGTGCAGGAATCTTTGCAGGTCGGAGAGGGCCAGACACCTATAGCGCAGGATGAGGGCCGGAGAAGACAGGTGTTCTCAAACGTCTTGGGCGACGTCACTGGCTTGGGAGAGGGATCTGAGCGAGGTGAGTAGCATTCACCGTTTTGCGTGCTAGGACGTCTGACGCAATTTTATGTCTGCAGAGATTGAGGGTTTCTTTAACTTGTTGTACGCTCATGTGCTCACACTATGGCCAGTCGAGTCCCCAGAGACAAAAGAACATGTATCCAAACTGTTGCAAGTAATCGTAGCCTCGCAAGCCGACTCTAATATCAAGTACCGCATGTGCGTATTCATATTCTTGTTACCCGCTGATTGTAAGTTCATGCATTTCGTAGACTGTCAAATTTATTCAATGCCTTGCCACGGACGTCGGAATTACGGCTGTCCGTCTATAAGACATTGCTGGACCTCGCCAGCTCCAGAGACGAGCTGGACGTACTGCAACTGTCCCGGGAGGACGTCCAAAAGTGGCTGGAGGAGTGGGCTGTCTCTCCCAGCGACAAGACTGCATTCCTGAAGACCTTGGTCGACGTCTTCGCCAAGGCGGGCGATGCGTGCGTGTCTATTGCTTCCACTTACAGGCTCGAATCTGACTCGATTGTCCTTCAGAGGAACCTCGTATCACTACAAAGTCTCATGGGTTCGCTCGATCGACGCATTTTCGCCAGAAGCGCATTCCGCTGCAATTGATCTCATCGCTGCATCCCTCTCTTCCTCCACCATCTTCGATTTCGACTCTTTGTTCAAGATTGATGCCATCGTAGCGCAAAAGGACCACGAATTGTTCCAGCTTCTGCAGATCTTCGTCAACAATGGCGTCGAAGAACTGAAGGCGTGGCAAGCCAGCCATCCAGGCGCAGCGGAAAATTACGGTGAGGGCTTCCCTGCTACCATTCTCAGTGTTAGGTCAGATCGCTTAACTCGGCGACGGTAGCGCTCGACTATACACAGCTAGAGCGGAAGATGCGCCTCCTCTCACTGGCATCGCTCGGCTTCCAGAACATCGGCTCAGATTTGCCCTACTCTAAAATCGCTTCGGCCCTGCAGGTCGACCCCAGCGAAGTCGAAAAATGGGTTATCGATGGTGCGACTCTCTCCCTTCATCGTGGGTCTCATACTAATTGCGTCGCGTTGTCCTGCAGTCATCCGGGTCCAGCTGCTTTCAGGCAAGCTCTCCCAGACGACGCAAACACTGCATGTCGTGCGTGCTTCATCGCGGACCTTCGAGCGTGAACAGTGGGAGCTCCTGGAGAAGCGCTTGAGCGCGTGGCGTGCGGGATTGGAGGGCGTCCTCGAGGTGGTTGAAAACTCCAAGAAGCGGACCGGACCGATGCCACTCACAGCGGCACCTGAACCGCAGGAGGAACAGACTGAGAAGACAGGAGAGCTGGCGGCTGTGCCGGAGGCTCAGGTCGCTGCTTGACTGTTGCTTGTATCTTATCTTGTTGTATTTGATCAAAATGCTGGCGACATACGAGCTTGATCTAGTGTGGACTCGGGCTATACGAATCCAGAGTTCTCAAGTCCTGCTGAAGGTAACTTACTAGCTATGAAAAGAATACAGCATCTAGGAAAAGCCCGCATCCCTGGCGAAAGATGTAGGCATGGTAGGATGTTAGGATAACTGTTGTGGCAATGCGAGTCCAGTCTAAAAGCGCGCAATGGTGGAACTTGGCTAGCCTATACAAAGTCTCACATCTTGCTTCGCATGCCTTCTCTTTCTGACATGCAGTCAAACCGTCTCCGATGAGCTTGTTTACGTGCGCAAGTAAGCTCCAAGATTCTTCTTGGAACCTGTCGGCGAAGAGTCCTAGCAACGGCTGAAGCGCTCAAGCGTCTCCTTTCAAGTCGCACGTATGTACAGCCCTACTCACATAAAGAAAGTCGTTACAATGCCTCGATCATTCATCGTGCGCGGGGTTGATCGACTCTATGCTTGTGACAGATTGGAAGGGTCACCGCATTACTCTCACGAGAATGAGTAGAAGCTAAGTACTAGTGCTACGGATTGTTTTAGGCTGTTCAATCCCTTGGCACACGACCTCTCATTCCGACCTCTCCTACTTGGTAGCATCTACTTAGCAGATACCTGCCATGCCTGAGAATGCGACGGGACAGCTGGATGAAGGAGACGAACTGTTCGCAGAGAGGGAGTACCAAGAGGCCCTGGCGCGGTATACACAAGCTCTTGTCTACGAAAGCGACAACGCTTCCCTATACGTGAAGCGCGCGGATTGTCATCATGCGATGGGAAAATAAGGTGTTACCTTGATGCTTCTCTACGGTTAAGCTTAATTACTCATTCCTGCAGCTTCATCCAGATGGAGAGAGATGCGAGAACAGTAATTCCTTCTGTCCAATTGCGGCTCCCGGACTTATGGACTGCATTTTATCATAGGCCACGAGGTTGGATGAGTCCTTGCCGAAAGCGTGGGATCGACTTGCGGTTGCCCAGGAGGTGTGGTTAGCACTCTATTGTCATGATCGCTCACGTTTGACCTTGATTAGTCCCAGGACAACACGAATGGGCGGGCACTCTACGAGGCAGCGCTTGAGGCTCTTGAAGGTCCCCCGATTGACCTCGACCTCGATACGCAGACTATCGTGGCGAGCACTGGCTCGAATACACCGGCCCCATATGGCCTCAGCAGAGTAGTCTCCCAGAGGCAGAGTAGACGAAACTCAACACTTCGTAGCTCAGGATCGTCTGTCTGACGTCTGCTTTCTAAACAGGGGGGTCTTGTCCTTAGCCACCATCAGCCACCATCAGCCACCATTAATTCTGCGGCCGAGATTCGGCACACCACGTAATATGGTGCTTTTTGTCACAGATCGCTCCATTTCTCTCCGCCTTCTTCTCTGCCATCA
>SFCI01000849.1:0-14316 GCA_004681135.1 Hericium alpestre | reverse complement strand
TCTCCCTCAGAATCAGCTGCTGAGCNNCCCCGAAGCTCGTGTCATACGCCATCTCGTGGGTTCCCAAGTGCACGCGCACATACACATTGCGTGCTGTACATTCTACTGTCTTTTTTCCACACTCTCATATCTTCGTTCTCAGACCCCATCCGAACCCACAATCGTGTTGCATACATTCATTTAAATAGGATGCTCAAAATGGCTGCCTCAAATGAGGTCGACCCGGCTTCAAACAGGTGAGCTAATATCCCGGCTTAATATTCCAGCAAGCTGCTGATCATCTTTAGAACTAGTTCGGCGCAATACTGGGGCTCTGCTTTGGATTTCAGGCTGGAAGTAATTCAGTCTGTTTCTGCCAATGGTAGCCGCGAGGACACCGACGAAGCACAACAATTCATCGCTGACGAAGTCCGTTCCTTACAGTCACTCATATGTTTTGCTCGGAAACGGAGCAATGAACTTGCCACCACTTCCAGGCTTCCTCCCGAACTCCTTGCTCGGATTTTTTCTTTCCCTTCAGTGCGATTCTGGAGAACAACTCCTTGGCTGGATCGGAGCTACCCACGTCTGTCGTAGCTGGCGCGAAGCTGCTCTCCAGCACTCGCGTCTCTGGGCTAACCTTACCTTCCGTTTCGGTGTGCGGTGGTTCGCGGAGATGGTGTCCAGCGTAAAGTCTTCTTCGTTGGCATTCACAATGGACGAATATCTTCCTCCATCGTTCAAGGCTCCGGATCTTAGCTTGCCTCTTATACAACCCGTGCAACATGTCGGAGTGGCTGCCCTCGATCAACAGTTGGACACCTTTGCGTCTTTCTTAACTATGTCTATCACGCCTCTCCTGGAAACCTTCTCGATGGAGCGGCGGGACGGGTCTCAGGAATGGATCCCGTGACCAGGAACTTTTTGGATTGATCAGATTCACAGCCCAGAACGAAGTGGTGTCCATAAGGCCTAGCTTGTTCGTACGGCCAGCCTCTAATCTGTGACGGTTCCGTTTACATGGATGCAAAATGTTCGGCGCGTTTCCGCCTTCTCCGTGCATAATACATCTCGAGATTTATGGCCCCAGATCTATTGAACAAGGCTCCCACCGTGTTTACGCGTCCACCTCGTTTTCCGACCTGCTCGACTCGATATCGAATATGCCTGCATTGGAAACACCCATTCTCAGCCATCATCTTTTTCTTCTCTTTGAATTGGCAACTGGGCGGGCAAGGCTCGAATCCGTCTTTCGTCTCTGAAGTATCTGTCTATCGGAGGCAAGCCTTTCGAATGTGCTGCTTTGATGGGACATCTATCTATCACATCGTCAGCTACAGAAGTCACCCACTCCTCGGGTTTCACCCGGTCCTCGGGTCAAGCCTGAATATCTCGCACAAACCAAGCTCGATTGTCTTGAGATTTTGTATACAGCTAGTGACCATCATTCTGGACAGTCTGGACAAATTTCATAAAAATCTGTTGCATTCTCGATCCAGAGCACGTCAACCCATGTGGGTGCTTAGGTGTAATCATGAAATAGCTAAGCAATTATCAAATATTGTGCAGTTTTAAGTACAAGACATAAGAACAACATAATATGAGAGTGACTATATCGAGTTTCAGATAAATCCATGGAAGGACGGCAGAGATGGGCATACGCAGACAAAAGGGTGATGGCAGGCGACGGCGGCCACTGTCTGTGATCATGTGATCATTTGGGAAACCCAACGAGCGACATGGTTCGAAGGCCATAATGCCAGGTTTTTGGGTCTGCATAGCCATCTTACATGATTTATATAATGATTGGCACCCTATGAAGTGTATTTGAAGTTTGTAGAACAGGAATGAGGCAGAAACCCATCTTTTTTTGGCTTGACCCGAGGAGTGGGAATGGCATCGCTTTAGCAGCAGAATTGTGCTGTCTGCCCCCCCGTTGTCATTGTTGAGTTTCACATCCAAAATTTGCATACAGGTACACTCATGTCAGGACTCTTGATCTACAAAAATCAAGGGCAACAGGCAGATTCTTGTGGCAGGAGAGCACCGTCACTACTAAGTGACCCGAGAACCGGGTCACTTCTGTACTTACTCTCAACCTGGAATGTATTGGTTCGCATCGTCTGACTGGCAACGAGGATGCCAATCCAGAATTTCCCCTCCTTCTGGATGCTCTTCGTCTCCATGCAGACAATTTCAAAGCAGATGCTATGTTCTTCAGCATCTGTGCCACTGTCACCCATGATGACTTTAAACTCAAGATCGAGTGCTGCACAGGCAACAAGGAGACAAGAGATTCCATATGAGCTAATCAGCCTCAGATGCACTTGTTCATGCAAGGCTTCAGCTATTGTACACTACCTGCATTTCTCAATGTGTTTGGTGCCAAACACATCCACATTGTGTCCATTGGCAATCCTCCTCAGGGTCTCCAGCAAAGCCCATTTCAGTCAATAAGTTAATCGGCTTGGATCCACATCTTTTGAGTCAAACATTGTATCAATGCTCAATGCATCTACATGGGAGGCTGCAGTTGGGGTGTCAGGGAGTTTCTTTGTGCCTTGAGTATGAGTGGCTACCTGTATGCAGATGCCAGGAAACCTGATCTTTTTTCTGAAGATGAGCACTTTTAGTGAATGGCATGGGTAACCCCTGGGTACTTCTGAGCTGACCCATACCCATACCCATCAAAACCCACACCCATGCTGTGGGTATGGGTTTTCTGTGGGTTGGGTATGGGTAGGATATGAGTTCATGGGTAGCTGTGGGTTTATGAGTTACCCAAGGGTTGTAACATGTATTGAGAGACTATGACCTTGTTATGCCATAAATATCTCAATATGAGCAGACACACATCAATAACATTGTAGCAGTTAGCACTGATCAGTCAAGAAAGTCAAGAAAGTTCCATTATATCCTATCTCTTTTCCATCTCATACTTTTTATCATCTACTTTATCATCTTTTAGGGCATCTGCCATGTTAGCTACCCTTAACACATTAGTCTGATTGTGGCTTGATTTAGTATATAGCATGGCTTGAGTCTTGATAATGTACTTTGAACCAATCATTCTCAACATANAGAAAACCCATGACCCATGGCATGGGTATGGGTTTTCAATGGGTTGCATGAGGCTGACCCATACCCATACCCATGATACCCATACCCATGACCCACTGTGGGTTACCCATACCCATGCCATTCACTAACCACACCTGCGAATGGACGGCATGGGTGTCATCGTCAAGTTACCTCGCAGCATTGGAGATCGGGCCTTGGAGTCAGAGATATCGGCATCTTCCCAAAGGTCAGTACTGAGTATACTGTTTCGAACACGAGTAGCTACTTATTGAAGTTATTACCTTGCAACAGGTCTGTGGCATAGGGTTGTGCTCCTGCCTGTCCCATTCCACCCATCTTCTCTCTCACGAACCCATGTATGGACCACATGATCTCTCAGCCTCGCACTCGTATGATGCGTGCAGGGCATCATTGTCAAGTATGTGGCGAGGGCTGAACTGCTTGGAGCTGGGTCCCTGCCACGTGCCTTCACAGTTGTCATCATCAACTTCTGGTCACTTGCGATTCACTCCTGCCAAATTTGCACATTCCCGACAATGTGCTGGCATGATGTGCCAAGAGCATCATCATCAAGTTACATGGCATGGACAAGGACATCACTGCCTGGCGCCAGTTCACCATTTGAGATTTCCCGTGGTACCAACATCATCGTCAAGTTACAGTGTGTGGCGATTGAACATGGTATCTGCATGGTGTCATTGGCACCTGTTTCTGATGAGTTGTAGCCTTCCAGACGAGGTTTATGAGTTGAGCATCTTACTCTTCCGACACGCAAAGTTACTGATCTGACTCTAATGCCACGCACGACTGCAGCACCTGATGTCGGTCTGTTGGACTCTATGTCCCTCTGGCAGCATCCCCATGGACTTGAAACCTCCTCGATAACATGCCCATGCAACACGACAAGAGTGTCATTGTCAAGTACATGATGTATGCCTCGTGCTGTCTCCAAGTGGGACAAGCAATGCAGGGCATTTGGATCGCTTGACAGCACGTGCTCTGGGCATCATCATCAAGTTTGGCAATGTGAAGGCAGGCAGATCCTTTGCAATAATCTCCTTCAGACCTTCAGACATCCGCGCACACATCGTGAGGTTGCAACACGGTTCTATGATGCTGTTCTCAGCATTAGTTCAAACTGGAGTGGATGGATGGGACACAGTGAGCCTTACATTTCCTTCCTACATAGCAATATCACTTACCATTGTCCTTCTCGCAGGTCCCTTCCTGCACTGCACGTCCTGATTTCCATGGCCCATGAGCATGCCAACCTCGCATCCTGCCTGACACCACAGGGCGTCATCATCAAGTTCGATGATGCAGGAGCTCTGCGGGTCTTCAGATGTGTGCCCAACCATTGCTAGGCCGCTACAATTTCTGGATTATGCTGTTCTCGGAACAGATTGTGGAGCTGTGGAGTCATCATCCTCTGAGCTGCAGCCCTCCTCACCACCCATCATGCCATCCTTGGCATCCATGCACATTCACCATTGCTGACTGGTTGATGGTCCATGGCATGTCGCATTGCTCTTGTCCTTTTCTGTGCCACCATCTTCTAGCCTCTTGTTCACCATGTCGAACTTGAACATCGAACTTTATTTAATTGCAGTTCATTCGAGATTCAAATTGACTATTTCATTCTTCACATGCTACAGAAATCCGGAGGCTACAAAACAGTACTATATCGTAGAATACATTGTGAAACCAGTCATGATATGCAGAGTGAATTAAGTGTTGCCACGAAGGAGATCATCCATCTGTCGGAACACATACCAGACAGACAATGGTGTAAGCATGGGTGATCCTATCTGAGCATATGCAGCATTTGCTTGCAAGGCAAAATCATCGTCTACCCATCGAAAGGCATCATCATAAGAACCCTCTAACTCTGTCCGGAGAGCTTCCACCGTCTCGATCGGCACTGGGATTGCTTTCTGCACACCTCCATAAGCGTGAGGGGATGTGTAAATGTCTAATGGTGTGCTGCCAGATGGCATCTTCTTCGCTTCCTGATAACGAACACGATGGCTATTCCAAAACTCTTGAAATTCATCCAGCTGCCTCTGGATAATGGGCGGCCATATCCATTTGAATAGAAGACTAGCAAATTTTCTCCTTAGTCTTCAGATTGATATACATATAATCAAGTGGAAAACGTATGCATGCAGTGGATCATTGGGAATGAAGATGTGATCGGCTTCACCGTTCTTGATGCAGTCGACTAGATTGCAGCCAGAATTGTCTCAAAACCAGTGCCACAGTCCCTCAATCACAATATTCCGGGTACTGAGAAGTGCAACATGTGCTGAAAGCTCTCTCGATGCCAGATCAGTGCAATAGATGTCTCTAATATACAATATATTATTCAGCCTGTAACAAAACATCATTGAGGATAGAAAACATACTTGAGATGCTCTTGAAAGTAGGCTTGTTTCCCCATCTCAGAACCTTTGTCAAAGACCAGCATCATTAGAATGATTGGAATGCCATCAACAATTAGAAAGGCAGGGATCGGTCCTCAAAGATCTTGGCATACCTCCCAGTTGAGAGATGAAATCCAAGTAAAGGTGACCGATTGTATTGGCCAATCGAGCATTCGGGACCACGCGTGCATACAGCAAGCACCTGCTCCATTTATCACGGTAAGCGTAGATGTCCAGAGCCACACCACCCATGTCTAACACCTGTGCGCCCATCTTCTCATGGCCATCGCAGTGAACCTGATGCCAAGGTCCATCAGCGGTGAGGTGGCCACGTTGTATGCTAGGTTTCTTCTTTCCTGGGTAGCGTATATCGGCACCACCTGGGTCATTTGCATGCACTACCTCACGTACAAATGCACTATGCCATTTGAGATTATAAATAACAAAAAATCTCCAGACTGGAAGTAACGCACCATGGAAGAGGTATCCCTCAAATCACCAGATTTGTCAAGATTGTCCCAGGGCCTCGATGCCGATTTCGATCTTTCGCGAGTTCATCACACACGAGCTGCACAGATGCCTCAGATTTATCAGCTTTCCATGATAAAGGGACCTTGAAATGGTCATTCAATTTCTTCAAAGTTGACTTTCTGTTCAGAAAAGTCCATCAGCGATCAGGATCACAGATTCCTGAAAATACATACCCAATTCTCAATCCATACTGGTCCTGGAGATGCCCAAGATGTCTACCAAGTGGCAGGCGCTCCTTAGCATATTGATGTAAAGCAACTCGAAGGATGTCATCTGAAGGCCCTGCTATCCATGTCAGTGATAGCCCATAGTCAAATAACGAGCTCAAAGCTCATACATGTGCCATTGTCAATGCCGTTCCAGCCTGCCTTGTTGTTGCTCATTGACTCCTCGCGAAGTAGAGGGCTGCGCGCCATAAATGGAGACATCATGACAGCCAGACAGGGTAGTAAAGCAGCCGGATGTAGGGCCCAGGTATTATATAGTGCTTTAGATAATTTCAGTACAAAAAAAAAAGGACAAAGCACAATGTCTTTTGTGGCAAGGTGGTGACACAAAGTGTGGACCCAATGTCTCATTTGCCATGTAGTGTGCTTTGTCCATGTGTCTGATGACTTTTGCCACAACCTGCCACCATCCGGCATGACAAGTCCTTAAACATTTCAATGACGACGTAGCCTGCCGTGCCCATAGCATGGTCTTCGTGTCCATGCTCTCCATGTCTGAATCTCAGATGACCTGATTCATGAATGCTGGACCGATGAAGGGTCGCTCGTGCAAGGGCGATGACTGCAAGGCTGATTCGGACAGCAGCATCGCCCAGCGGCCCAGCTTGTTGTCTGAGACAATAAACGTGAGATCCTCTAGCGAGCTGAGCTGCAATGAATTTAAGGGCCCTGGGTCTTCGGGTAGGGTAGGTATCTGGTTGCTGATGTTGATGGAGACCAGCATCTTGGTTGTGTCACAAATGAATCGTCGAAATGATACCACTGGTCGGTGACATGGTTGTACGCATATGCGCAATAATGTCCACTGCTCAGCCTGCCAAGATGCTCATCGACTGCATACAGATCGTACATCAGCGGCTTGTCGAGATCATCCAGACCCATCGCTGACACATCCACACCCTGCTCCTGCAGCGCCTTCACGACGAGATGCTCCTGCGCCATGTCGGTCAGATCCAGGCCCTGCACAGGGAAGTCAAAGAACATCTCGACCTTGTCTTGCAGCACATGCGAGCTCGAGAAGTGCTTGAGGTGCATGACAAGCACATCCGGCATGCTCCACATGTCAAACTTCTTCGTCGCCTGCTGGTGCTTCTTGCAGCGCAGGCAGTACCACAGATCGTCCTCGCTGAGCTTCTCCTCGTGTGTGAACTCATCGAGGCAGTCGTGCAGCATGATTCCTGCCTCACGCTTCACCGCGCCCACGTGCAGCACCACCTCGTACTCCAGGTGCGTGAATGTGTCCCACATTGGACTAGGGAGCCGAGGGCTTCCTGTCCATAGGTTCNGAGGTTGCNGAGGCTTAGTCAGCATCTCCTTAGATAGAGTCTGCCTCCTGTATGTAGTCGGCATCCTGCTATCACCTTGGGCATAGCTGCAGCCCTTGGNCTCTCCATCATGGTGATGAGAGTGTGATCCGACTCATTTCAGCTTCGAGTCGAGTCACTCAGTCTTTTTTCTGGCTTTTTCTGGCTTTTTCGTGGTTTTTTCGTCTCGTGCCTCGTGTTCCATCCTTGCACCCCGTGTTGCACTCCTTTCTCCCATGCTCCCATGTCTCTCCCATGTCTCTCCCATGTTTCTCGTGTCCTAGTGCCCATCAAGTGTCCCCCGACGCTCGTATTTCGAGCTCGCGTGCCATTTTCGCGCGGTCGCACCCGCGTTCAACACCACCACACGCGATTACCCGATATGGGCAAGAACAAGTGCACAGCCAAAGCTGCTTGGAGAGCAGCAGCAAGAGCAGCACCTCCACTGCTCACAACTGCGAACATCGGGCACCCGCTCATCGCCACCGTCACCCTCATCGACACGCCATCCGCATCAGCCGTGAGGGAATCCCCCACGACCACGCAGCAACCGTGCATTAGCCACGAGGCAGACGCAACTCGTGCATCTCGTGCAGCGTCCTCCGCGCAACCCACCATCGATGCCTCGCTCGTTCTCGAGCCAGCAACCGCCGAAGCACAAGCACCGATGCCCGTTGCCATCGCAACACCGCAGACGCACGAGTGCCGCACGTCCGACTCGTGTCCCGAGCCCCACGCGCCACCGCCCGTGTTGACCACGCCTATCGGCACATCAAACGACGTCCCCGCCATCTCCTTACAACAACCGCGTGTCAGCCAACACGCGGACATGCTCATCGGACTGTGCACTCCCATTCCCGTGCTATCCGCCTCAGCAACGACGGCAGTCGCGGTTCTCATGGCTGCTATCGACGTTCTGGGCTCCCCGACCGTTTTCCTCGCGTGCCCCATACACTCGTTCGATCGCGCCGAGGATTTTGGCCACAAACTCGACGTGCTCGCACCCCGCATGTGCCCCGCCATGTCCGTCGAGGAGATCGACGAGGACCTCCTCGATAACATAATCGAGGATGCACAGAAAGCGGTGCAAATAGAGATACGCTGCGAGGTTCGACTGAAGGCTCTAGCGGAGGGCCGAGAGCGAGGCTGGAAAGAAGGGTTAGACCAAGGAAAGGAGATTGCAAGGAGAGAAGTGAGGAGGGACGCGAGGGCCGAGATGCGCCAGCAGGAGCAGGGACGGAAGGATGCATACGAGCTGGGGAGATGGGCTGGATACCGCGAAGGGCTCGAAGTAGCCCGTGCCGAGGTGAGTACGACACCTCGCATTGACGCGACTGTCCAGTCGGACGACGCTGTCCCTCCGCATCCCCGTTCCATCGACACAAGCTCAACGACCCCGCACGTCGACGCGATCATCCAAGCAGACGTCTCGAACTCCCTACACATCCCGCCCACCGATATCACTGCTGCATCTTTGCGTGTCGCTATTGGCGTGCAAGCCAAAGACCCAGCACCATCACCTCCCATACTCGAAGCCCCGTCCCCACGCATACAAGTTGGCATGCAAGCCGACACCCCCACGTCTCCACTGTTCCCATTCGGCGATACGATACACGCGACCTCGCATGTAGACACTGGCATTCAAGCTGAAGATCTAGCCCCACCTGCGGTCCCACTACCCCCACCTGCAGTCCCACTACCCCCACCGATCGACATCCCCGCACCTGCGCGCATTGATGCTGGCATCCAGACAGATGCCACAGCTCTTATAGCACCATCCCCGTGCGTCTCCGATCACCCACGCACCTCTGCGAATGCCCGCGCGAGAACCGTTCACGAGATCGAGCCCGATCTCCTGGGCGAGATCCTCGCGGCCGCGATTGCAAAGGGCGAGACTGCCGGTTTGAAGAAAGGGAAACAGGTTGGTTTCCTGGATGGTATGGAGGTGGGATGGAAGTCAGGAATGAGAGAGGGACGAGAGGAAGGGTATACAGATGGAAAGAAGGACGGTATTTACGAAGGACACGAGCAGTATCGACTCGAGGTGAGCTGAATTCCGCACGCTGTCGCCGTCGTTCAGACGGACTATGGCCCACTGCCCAACCATGTCGACTCCGCCTCCCAAACGGCAATGATCGCTGTCATGTGCCGCCGCCCATCGACCCATAATCAATTCCCGACCACTCCCCATTCCGATACGAATTGTGCACCGGCCATCATCACATCCACACCGAGTCCCACCGATCCTCATCAGTGTACATTCATTCCAACTGCCAATGGCAATGTTCATATGCCGCACGATTCATTTACAACAATGACTAATACTTCCTTCATGTGCCATAATGATCCCTCTCCATTTTCATGGGCTGACGACACCTCATTACCCCCCGTTACTACAAATTTGGCACCAATTCCACATGTACCAAGGGACTTCTCTGTGCTCCGTTCAACCTCTCACCACCCTTTCGAGTCCCTCAAGCGACGTGCACGGCAATCTCAACCACGGCCCACTCGTCCTTCATGCCCACCTCGACCATTCATTCCGACTTCGGAGCCCATCATCACACGTCGACATCCCACTGGTCTTCGCGTGGACCGACCGTCGGTCATTGTCTCATCCTCACCATCAATTCCGCATTCGGTCAAGCTCGAGGCCCTGCCTTTGGACTGGCAGGGTGATCCACGTCTTCAGGAGCTGGGTCGAGTGCTTCGAGGTTTGGGTTGGGTTCATTCTTCAGGTTCTTAGGTTCTTCATGTGCGACGCGGACGTCGCCTTTTTTCGAGGGGGGCACCTGGACTAGGGAGCCGAGGGCTGGAGGCTCGGAGGTTGCCGAGGCTTAGTCAGCATTCCCTTAGATAGAGTCTGCCTCCTGTATGTAGTTGGCATCCTGCTATCACCTTGGGCATAGCTGCAGCCCTTGGCTCTCCACGCGAGGGCGGGGATCGTGGGGGTGTTGCGGCTGGCGGGGTTGAAGAGGACGACGGCATGCCAAAGAATATTGACCGCGCGAGGTCCGCTTTCGCGTTTGCGCTCCCGCCGCCGTTCGACATGCGCCCGTCCTCCTCCTTTGCCCATGCGAACATGTTCTCAACACGCGACTTGAAGTGCTTGACGTTGAAGCATGGGTGCATGCGCATGGTCTCTTCGATCGCGCAGGTAATGCGGGACCGCATGGTAGGTGCGGAAGGCAGAAGGGCAACGAGCTGGGGCGTGACCAGGGCGGTCTGAGACGAGGAGGGGAAATAGACGCTGAGAGGCGGCAACAGAGCTGTCAAGGGCGGTTCATCGTTCGGAGGCAGTTCAGCGGTAGTGGGCTCCAGCTTGACCTCGGGCGGCTGGGAGGAGGATGCGCCGTCTGTGGGCAAAGTGCTTGGAAGATCTAGATGCTCAAGCCACAGAGCGGCGACGTCGTCTAGGGAGATGGTGACCGAGGAACCCGACATGCCAGTGGCCAGCATGGCGCGGTCATTATGTGGGAAAGGCAGGTTGTCTGAAGATGCAACGACGGAAACGGGGCCGCGCAGACCACCGGCCACGATCTGGGCTATCTGGGACTCGACTATCTGGAGGCGGTTGTGCAGGGATTGTACGTCACTAGTTGGAGACATGTGAGCGGGGGTCTGACGGCTGAAATGAAAGGTTCGCACATTTTCTCTGCGGCTGCGGCAGAGTACTGGCATCTATGTACGGTGTCGCGCTTGACGCAGGAGCCACACGGGTTGCGTCTGTCGCACTTGAGCTTGAGACGTTTGCACTGTCGAATTGCATCAGTAACACGAGCCTGTGCAGCCAAGAGGTGTTTACCTCCGCACAAACGACGGTGATGCGCGATCGAATATGGCTGTGTTGTACAGGCAAAGGTGAGGTGTTGGAGCATACGAGAGAAAGCAGAAGACACGTACGGGCCGTTGGAGAACTTGGGAACAGAGGGCTGCTGGGATGTCGGTGCTGGCTGTGGAGATGTGGCAGAAGTGGGCTGAGTGGTATTTGTGCCGTCTGAACAAGGTGAATTATCGTCCATGAGGTCGGGTAAATGCAGCAATCGCTGCAGCTCGCAGAGCTATATGGGGAAGCTCGAGGAGGGAGGAGGAGGAGAGGATGGTGGGGCGGGCTCCATTCAAGGACAGACCGACGCGGACCCCAGGACCCCTGCTATTGAAATTGTTACAAAGTAGTCACGAGGATTAGATATCGTTGCATCCGCCCCCTCACAGTCAGCTTTCGTGCTGCCCCTCACCCCAGTACAACCCGCCGGCACGGCTATCTATACGGCATTCAATCAACGGACCCAATTTTCCAGTCCGGTAATCACAACAATATTGCTCATCTTTCGATCGCCACACCCACTCTGCCCGATATCGAGACCTCGACTTCATGGCCATCTCATCGTCCATTCAGCGGTCCATATGCACCCTCCTCGGGCTTGTCCCTCATGGCACCACCTTCGTATCATACACCCGATACCGAAGCCAACTTAGACTTTGGAAGCACCCCTGATCAACCCCCCCAACACTGACACTTCCCTGATTGTCCTGGTCCATTCCAGCTCGGCGTCCTCTTGGTCTTGGCGATCAAGGCGCCCTATCGGACCATTTCTAACGCGTGTCGCGTGTCGCACGCCTTTTCCACTGCGCACGACAACACGAATGTGCACCGCCAGGATCTCCCCGTCTGCTGTGCACTGTCTCGATCATGATGTCATCACATTGCCCTCCAGCTGCGACAACCACTGGTCCATCGCCCGGTATCATATATCAGGTGCACGCATTATCATTGCCCGCCCAACAGTACACGCAGCTCGGCCGTCGGCCACGATCGCAGGATGGCCACTTCGCTCAAACAGGTCTCCGCGGGGACCCCGGACGTGGAGCGATGCCCCCCGTTCCGAGATTCCCGAATAGCACAGATCTCGGACGTGTCGTACGAAGAACTGTCCACCATTCTGTGCGTGTCATTGGTGCGCACGCATGCACTTCTGCCAGCACGATGACGGGAGTGTTCTGCAGCTCTGCCTGGCCTTGGCTCTGTGCCTGATAGAGTTGTCGCACCGCTTCATGGCGATCAGACCAGATCCAACGTTCGAGTTTTGGATCTCATCTAATGTATCCATGTATAGACAGCCCCCCGCACCAGTCCCGCACCGCATCCCCCGCAGTTCGAGCACGCCCCGCGTTCCTTCTCCCGGGGCAGCGAACACCCGTCCTCTCTCAGCCAACACCCAATCTGCCATCAACCGCGTGCAGTCCGTTTCTAATAATGCATCGTATGTATGTCCTCGCATCTCATTCATGTGCCCCGTTTCTTTTCGATCCCCAGGTCAAGCTCCGGCCTCAGGGAACATATTTACGAATTTCTTCGATCACGATGCATGTGCCAGATGCAGAACCGAATCTTAATTTATACAATGCAGGCTAGCCCATTATCAAGAACCCACAGGAGCCCATATCACTGCGTATAAGAGCAACTCGATCGGTCTCTGGTCACGTCTGGAATATTGCGCTGCCAGAGCTGACCAGGGGCCGGAGAGGCAAGCTGACGATATTATGGGCCAGGTATGGGCTTTTTTTTTTACCGTTTTCAGACCCTGCACAGATCTGCACAGACCGTGGTTACCATCAATCTCGCAGCCCGCTGGCGAGATGCGTCTGGCGAGGTGTGGACAACGGTGGATAGGTAAACTGGCCCCATCTGAATAATCGTTCGTGATCGACCTTCTGGCCACAACTTTGATCGTACGTGGCTACATGACTTGACCAAATCTCTCCGAGGTCCGATCAGGCGAGGCCTCAAACACAGTGCATGTTATCTGCGCATAACGCGAAACTACACCTACCGCACAGACCACGGTATGCAGTACAATACCTCGTGCAACGAAAGTGCGAGCTCCGTTGCTGGTCTTACACAAAATGCGGCCATTATCTGATCAGCGCGTTCTGCCTTCCCAACAATATTTGCATCCATCTGCCATCTAGATGCCCACCCCGCGGATCAATTTTAAATTTTGGCGCAACCTCTGAACGAGATTCGAGGGATCGGTGCGATTGGTGGCCGGTCCGGTTGTCCCTCTGCCTGGCAAAGATGGCCACGGGCGTGTGCACTCGCGCTGGACGGCACCGTCTCTTCCCCGTCAACAGGTAGGTAGCATGGGTTGCCTCGGCTCTGGCGCCGCGAAGCCGATTCATGCCCGTACCGCCAGCCCATCCCACATCATGTCAAACTGGCAATGGTCGATCTAAGTCCGACCAGACGTCCGAGCCGTATCTTTCTCATATGCCGACGGCGGATTGCAGGACCCCGGGAGTATTGACGCTGTCCCTGACCGCTGGTCGCGATAGCGGTGGTAGCGCCGTCCAGACCTGAATCCCGAGGTATCACGGAATCGTCTTGCGGGCGTCAAGGTATGGGCTGTCAGACAGTGCCGCTGAAGAGAACGGTGGCCCGCTGGGCCGAGCAGTCATCTCACGGCAAAGACTTATCGTACATTCTACAGTGATAGTTATCGAATAACGTACAAACGCCGTGCCCAGCCACCGTGATGCTACAGCGAAGAGACGAAGTCAAATGAAGCCTCGTAGCAATGTACACCGATACACAGTCCGTCTATTCTATCCATACAATCTACATGCAGGCTCCGACAATCCATAATCAAAAACCCATCACACTCACAGCCCCCGCTTCTCCACGTTCATCCCAAGCAGCGACGCGGGCGTCTGCACGCGCGGCACGTCCTCGCGCTCTGGCGCGGCGCCCGTGGAGCGGATACCAAGCAG
>SFCI01000848.1:0-14317 GCA_004681135.1 Hericium alpestre | reverse complement strand
CCTCTGCGAGGCAGAATAAGCGAACGGGCGCATACATCCATCCATTGCGGCGTGGTTCGGCCTCGGGTACTCAGTCTGGCGAGGCCTTGAGGCAAGACAATATCGTTGAATGTACGGTGATTCTTTGCACAGTTGTACGTCTGCTAGGCTGATAGAAGCAACATCGGCCATAATCTATGCAAAGGTTATACTCAAGAACGAAGTTACTGTGTATACGAAGGTCGACTATCATCTTCGATTCAATGTAAGTAGTAGTGACGCCGACATTTTCGTACGAGGACACTCGAGTGCATAACGGTCTGTAGTCCCGACCATTTTACGGTACAAGGGTTGAGATATTGACAGAGTTACAGGTCTCAAACTCAGAATAATTTGGGAACCTCCACCTGATACAAAGACAAAGATGAATAGAACGTTCGCGCGGATCTGCAATAAAATGGGCACTCACTTCTGCTACGACACGATCGACCTCATTTGCAAACGCTTGAGCAAACTTGGTATCCCTTCCGAAGGATCGATTGCACTCGGAACAATGTGAGAATTCCCATTGGCTCATAACAACGTCTGACAGGACCGTCAAAGAGCATGGTCGGGCCACCAATGCTGCCTTCGCCGCGCTTAAAAATGTCCAGAACCTAGAAGGCGCATACCAGTTCGTGCCGCCAAGTGAATCCTCCACATAGCAGCTATCACATTGCTGTTCAAGTGAGGGAGTGTGCGACAACGACATGGATTCGTCGAACCACGTCCGGGAAGCTACTACGGTGGCGGCTGCCTCACCGCAGCGTGTGTGATAGCGCAGAAGCTCGTGATACTGGCGTGCGGAGATGTTGCCGAGTTCTGGTGAATTAAGCGAGATCTGGGGATGCCGCACGAAACGCCTTGCTGCCACGGTACAGACATCGTTCAGCCTATAGCGGAGTGCGATGGACAACACGCCTAGGATGTCTTGATCCACAAGCTCGATGAGCGCGGTTGCTACATAATCCCTCACGATATCAATACCATACTTGACTCCGGCAGCCAGGACGAGGTGCGCGTCATTCAGCTGCGTCAAGGGTGGAACGTGGGCAGGGTAGCAACGACGAAGAACAAAATTGAGGATGCGGGAGTTCTCCGAGACATTAATGATCGTTGCATGTCCCGCATTACCGTCCGCTGCAGAGCCTGCGTCGGCCTTCTGGTGGCTAAGAATCATGTCCTTGAATACGGGGGACGCGAACGAAAGAATGACGCTGTGCGTATGGAAGTCAATGTGATCGGATGAGCGTAGGATGATATCTGCAGCCTTGTCATGAAAAGGGACATCGGCATCTTGAGGAGCTGGGGGGAATAGGCGGGACCTGAAAGGCAGCGTAGGTCCCATAACCCGTCGACTGGACGAAAATAATAATGTTCAAGGGAGGGAAGGAGAAAAAGAGCACGTTTCGCACCTATAGTTCCATGGTGGGAGGCTGAAGCGAGGAGAGGATTTTTTTTTTTGCCTCGAGTCGAGAGATTCGTAAGGTAACTTTGGGAGTGACACTGATGATAGCGTAAGAGCTGATGATACCCATCCGCCTTGATATAGTCCAACTCATTCGAATCCAGCGACAGGAAAGGGCATTGTATGAACTGTACCGCAGCCTCGGAACAGACGCCATATAGCTCGCAGCGGAAAGCAAGGGCGAAGGCACCAAGTATATCCTGCTTGACGCACTGAGCGAGGGAGACCTTGGCAACGTCGAACACCGTATCCATGTCGTATTTGCAAGCCGCGAGGAGGACCGGGCCAACGTCCTTTAACTCGGTCATGGTCGGTTTGCGCATTGGATAGCAAAAGCGCAAGGCAAGATTCATGGTACGTGCGTCCTCGCTAACGTCGATAATTGGGTGAGATGCCATGGTGCCGTCTCCGACAGACGGATCAGATGCGGGCTTGGATTGGGGAAGGCAAAACATGTCCTTGAAGAAAGGCGATGCGAGCGATAAGATGTTTTTGTAGACATAAAAATCGACCTTATCAGATGTGCGAAGGATGACGTCTGCGGTCGTATCATTGAAAGGTTCGTCGGCTACTCGAGGTTCCCGTACTGAAGAAGGCGGCGATGGTGTATCTGCTGAATCGGTCATGACGGCGCAGTAGAATTGCAGCAGACAGCTAGTTTGATGACGCGCGTTAGAGTAGAGGGCGAGTAGAGAAGGCAAGGATAGCGCATACGTGTGAGGAAACAATCCTTAAGAGGGTTTGCGAAGCTCACGGAGCTTCCTTGTCCTCGAGGCAGAATTTCGAGAAGGAAACATCTGTGATGCTGCGGATGTGACAATATTCACGGTCGCAACAGAAGCTTAGCTAGATTCTTTCCCGAATCGATGTGTGGAACCGTCGAAACGCGGTTCCTTCTGCGCGCGCCCGTCTGCTGCCGAGTTCAAGCACCTCCCATCAGCAAAAGCGTGAAAAAAATTGTAAAGGCTTACAAGGGTATGTAAGTGTTTGTAAGGGTCCCAATCCCTGCCGTCAGGTAAGGAAGCCGCACTTCGTCACCAAGCAATATACGCACGCCTTATGGATTTGCCAACCTCCCCATGCTGTCCAAGGCTTATCAATCCGGCCAAGCCTTACCTGCAGACAAACCTTGTCCATCAACATGGCATGCGTGCATTGCCATATGGCCCTTGGCCGGCATTGCAAATGACGCAAGGGAGCTCTACGAAATTTTACTAAGTATTCTTATTTATTTATTATCCCAATTGACAGAAATGAAGAATTAAAATCAAGGGTATTTCTCGTAGCAACGAAGTAATCTAAAATACATGGTAGCTATCTACGAGATGCATCTAAGTATAACTGCAAAGTGACCATCACTATGTACGATAATATACCGTCGGTGTCCGTCGCACACTCTGTCAGCCGAGAATTAGACTGTCTTGAGACCATCCCGAGGATTTCCAACAGCCGGAGGCAAGCGCCGCCACCGTTGCAGGATGGCGAGCAGCTAGAGGCCGCCTTCGAGGACTCCCAGAAAGTGAAGCTTGACGAAAATTACATGGCCAAAGACGAGGGCCCAGTGGCTAATATCACGGAACCGATGCAACAGAGTACCAGCAGCCAGCTACAAACCGAGATGGTGAGTTGAAGAGAGAAGAGAGGAATGGGAGGACAGACCGTGTGCACGGACACCACTAAATAGACGAGCAGGCGGTTTAGGGCTGGCAGCAAAACACCTTCGAGACATGTAGTGATGTGTTGCTATGTGGTATAGAGGGTATCGAGTGCCTCCGTGCATGGTACGGCGGGCAGGCGATCACTGCAAAGATGTCAGAAGGTCGTTACCCCGATTAAAAGCTATTAGAAACCAGACCAGAGATTTTGAAAACTCACCATCTATATATCACATTTCCGAGGCTTCGGCAGCCTTTGATGTTCTTCACATAGGTATGCATTGCCCCTTGCATAGCCTTGTAAGAGATTACATTCTGGTGCAACCATGGTGACGCGTGACAGTCCTCGCCGGGGAATAACCAACTGAAATGTTTTTGCTGATGCCCGATGTAGCATGAATCACCTTGGAATCACTGGCTTCGTACATGTTTCTGTTTTGGCTCCTCGTGCAACTCCTCTCGAAACCAGTCCTATATGAAATTAAGGACAAAGAACAACAATATCAGATTCAGATAAACATAGGGTGTAAAAATACATACCCGATGCAGAGGAGGTGTAGTAGTCATTGACTTACGGAATGAGAGGTAGCATCCGAGTGAGCCGATGGCCTGCATGAGCATGCGCTGGATCGCAATTTGGATATTTGTGTCTGCAGGTGAAAAGAAGGCTGAGTGCAGAGACCGTTAACTGCCAGCGGTGAAGTAGCATGATGTGTTTCGCATGTTTCTTAGCTTGCACATCGCCTCAGCATTACACAACTCTGCACCTCTCGAGGCGTGTAAAAGATCAAAAGACCAGTCTATTTGGAGTTGGCTCTTAGGGACTGGGCGCATAAGTGCCAGCAGCTTTTGTCGCAAACACCTGACAGTCCTCGCTTGGGCAGCTTTAGGCATGGAATGGGTAAAATGCAGAATGAGCAGAAGCAACATGCATACATACAACCTACGCGAAATCACTTGGCCATTTGGTTGGGTACAGGATGGCATCGTTAATGATTGGGAGCACTCACAATATGAATACATATATGCAATCATCTGCGATGCTTTGCACAGCAGTAAGGCTGCTATATTCCTGGCTGCAATGTAGAGGGCCTTAATCGTGGACAAAAATGCGAGGAAGTCCCATCGCTAGGTAGATTTAAGCCTACACCGTAAAACCACATGAGTAGTGATCACTGACCTGAACTGTACGAAGACATTAGGATGCACGACAGTCTAATGTCCCGGACAACATTGTACAAGAATTTGACATAAAGTCTTGGCCAGACCCGCATACGCCACTGCAGTTCTCAGAAGAAACTGAGAAGTTCCACCTGTTGGGAAGGACAAATGAGAACGATGCCCAAGTGGGTCTGTGGAATGATGAGTGCTTACTTCTACCACAGCACAATCAACCTCATTTGCAAATGCTTGAGCAAATGCAATATCCAATGCATATGACTGACCGCAGTCATAGGAACAATGGGACCATGGCCACATGTTCCAAACTTCATCTGACAAGACGGCTAGACCATATGGCCAGATCTTCAATGCACCATTTGCTGCATTCAGAAATGTCCATAATGAAGAAGGTGCATGCCAATAGCTGCCTCCAGACGGTTCTCTAGACCAGCAGTAACTGCAGTGCGACTTAAGTAAGGGTAAACCTGACAAAGTCATTTCTTCATGGAACCACATCCTGGAAGAGGCCACAGCAGATGCGGCCTCACTGCAATGCTTGTGGTACCATAGAAGCTCATCGTAATGGTGCACGGAGATGCAACCTAGCTCCGTCGAATGAAGCGAGATCTGGGGATGGCACAAGAATTGCTTTGCTGCAGCATTGCAGGCATCATGCAGCTTGTAGCGGAGCACAATGGACCACATGCCTAGGATGTCCAGGTTCACAAATTCCATGAGCACGGCTTCGACGAGAGCTTTCACTGCATCAACATCGTACTTGAGCCAGGCAGCAAGGACAAGGCACGCCTCACTCAGCTGTGAAAAGCATGGTAGACGAACAACCAGATAGCAGCAACGAAGAAAGACATCCAGGGTGCATGAGTCCTCCAGGACATTAATGATGGGGGGAGGGTTCCATTCATTCCCTGCATATGAACCGGCCGTGACGATCTGCTGGTGGTCAAGAAACATGCTTTTGAATGTCGTGGATGAAAATGAAAGAATGAAGCTGTGAACATGGAAATCAACCTGATCACATGAGCGTAAGATTGTATCTGCAGTTTTATCATCAAAAGGTGCATTGGCATCCTGAGGTACAGATGCGGAGATGTGCAGAAGACCGGCAGGTGCTGTAGTGAATAATGTTGGGGAAGAGAATGATGGGTGTCCCTCCGACCGCTGGCTGAAAAAAAAAGCTCCCATAAGTGAAATAAGTAACAGGAAAATAGGGAATTTCCAGACCTATTATACCATGCCTTAGGGTGTATGACATGGATTTCATTTTTGGCGTAACACTGCTGATCCTCCAACAGTCGATGATACTGGTCTGCTGTGATATGATATAACTCCTTCGATTCAAGGGATAAGAATGGGCATTGTATAAATTGCACTGTGGCCTTGGAGCAAATGTCATACAGCTTGCAACGGCAAGCAAGGGCAACAACACCGAGTATATCCTGTTCGATGCATTGTTCAAGAGCAACCTTGGAAATGTCAAGCACCACGTTCATGTCGTACTTGCAAGCTGCGAGGAGAACCTGAGCGACGTCCTTCAACTCGGTCATGATTAGCTTGCAGAGTGGGTAGCAAAAGCACAAGACAAAGTCCAGAGAACGGAAGTCTTCCAAAACATCGATGACTGGATGAGATGCTTCGGTGCCTTCTCTGATAGATCTCCCAGATGCACGCTTGGGCTGTGGGAGGCTGAACATATCCTCAAAGATGGGCGATGCCAGTGATAAGATGGTTCTGTAGACATAAAAGTCAACTCTATTGGACGTGTGAAGGATGGCATCTGTGGCTCTGTTGTTAAAAGGTTTATCAGCTACTCGAGCCTCATGGATGGATGAAGTGGAGAGTATTATATCTGCTGAGCCAGACATTATGTTAATAAGGCGAGTTGAATTGGAACTGCATGCTGGAGTGGCAGAGGACAGATAGAGCAGACGAGGATGGAGCGTAAGCCTAGGGTGCGGGATGACTCAATCACCCTAAGAAGGCATGCAGAATTGACAGTGCTTGATTGATTGATGTCACTTGCTGCCACCATCGTCCTCTATATATCGTGTTCATCGACCTCACTAATGCCTTTCCATCCACTGACCACCCTGCGCTCTGGCTGAAGCTATTTCAGTGCGGTGCTGGTGGCCTGCTTTTTGATTTCATGCATGCACTGTATAACCACATGCACTATGTGGTTTGCACGGATGGCACATTTTCTGCACCGTTCACCTCCGCACACAGTATTCTTGCTGGGGACTCTGCTTCCCCGATGTTTTGGCTGCTCTTCATGGCTGACCTCATCCTCCCCCATGATCCCGCAGACATTGCACTTGATGGCATCTACATTTCCCATCTTGAATATGCCGATGACCCTCGCCAAATGGTGCAGCATCAACTTCTTGATTATCAATTTGCAGAAATCAATTGGCATGGTTTTTGGCCATTTGCCCCCTCACCTTCCAACCTTGTTTATTAACAGCTTTGCATTACGCTGGACATCCGAATACAACTGTAGTGATCACTGAAGTAACTAAATCCTCTACTATAGCAGTACATAAAAATGTCTTTATGGGCCCCATAGTATCTTCACTATAATAGCCATAATATAGTAACTACATTGATAGTAGTATTATAGTAACTATATAGTAACTTTGTCCTATTATCAAGATAATAGCATCAAAGTAACTAAAGTAACTTTAGCAGTAAATAGTAATAAAAATAAACTGACCATAGCAGGAGTTGAACCTATGACCTATTGAAAACATTTTCGAATTTTTTTTTTGCAATTAACCATTACACCATAAAGGAATTAACATTGTTTCAATGTCAAAGTCTTATTTGAGGTCATCTGGTTGAGGTTGGGATGAGTTGAGTTGGAGTTGAGGTTGGGCTGAGTTGGGTTGGTTGGGGTTGGTGGTTGGGTTGGGGTTGGTAGGTTGGCAGGGAACATATTTTCTTGTCTTGAAACTGATAAAAAGTTGGGTTGAATTTGGTATAAAAGTTACTAGATTTATAAAAACAACATGGCTATTTAGTGTAATGGTTAAAGTTACTATAAGATGAGGTTCAAGGTTCAATCCTTGTTTCTCACATTTTTCGAAATTTTTAATTTCAGGCTGACTAAGATAGTTACTTTCACACTGCTCTTCTAGTGAAGATACTATGGGGCCCATAAAGACATTTTTATGTACTGCTATAGTAGAGGGTTTAGTTACTACTGGGACCACCTCAGCTCCCGAATACACCTACGTTGATGTCACACTCTGCTCCACCAAGCAGAATATCTTCTTCCCTCATTATTCTCTGAAGGCACGTAAGGCAAAGAGCTTGGCAAATGTCACCTTCGGCCTTGATGGCATGATTGGTTCTCTGCCCCCATGGCAGGGCTGTCTGCTCTACATGGCCCACGTTGATCCTCATCTCACTCACGCCTGTGACATCATACCCAATGTAGATGCTGGCCTTTTGAAACCTCTTGAAGGTATCCAGCACACCTACATACGACACCTGCTCAAGCTGTCTGCCCGATCCATGCTTGCCTTTCTATTTACCGAAACAGGGCTGGAACCCCTATGCTATTGCTGCGTCCAACTGCTCCTCCGCTTCCTGCATCATGCACTCCTGCTGCCCCCCGATCGGCTTGTCTCTCATGCCCTGCACAGCTCCATGCAGCTCGCCACTGATGGCCATCCTGGCTGGGTGTCCAACGTCCTCTATGTCCTCCGCACCCTGCTGCATCTGGTGGAGGCTACCTTAACCGATCTCTGCATTGCCAACCGGCTGCCCGCCCTCCTCTCTCGTGTCTGCGACCAGATGTGGGCATCCTGTGCCTCTGTTGTCACCAGCTCTGTGCATGCGTACCTTCTACATGGACGCACTAAGATTATGCACTGTGGCAGTCCTCCCAGCTGCCCTGTTCTCCACTTTTGGCCTTATCTCACGATCTGCATCTCTGCTCATTGCATAGCGCTGACACGTCTGGTTGTGTCCGACCACCGCCTGGCCTGCAAGACTCTCCGGCACCATTCTCCCCAGCAGCCTCGCCTTCTGTCCTGGCACCTGTGCTGCTTCTGCTGGCAGTCAGTCGAGACCCCCGAACATGCACTGCTCGAGTGTACCCATCATCTGCCCTTATGTCACCTGCGTCAGCAATTCCTGCTCGACCTCCTGCATGCCTTGGGCTCTGGTCAGCACTCCTCCATCTTCGACTTGCATGACTGCACCTCCATCTTGTGGCATCTTCTCTGTGAACGCAGTACCCTCGATCGACTCAGGCAGTTTGCATTTGACGTTACTGAGCTCTTTCTCAGCTGCCCGCTGTACATTCATCCCTCAGCACAGGCTGCACCTCCGGTGCATAGCTGACTTATGTCGCTTTTCCATCCCTTGCACTCACTTCATGTTCTATGGGACATTACCCAGAGTTAACCGTCTTTGCCTGGTTTTCCCATGCCCGTGGTTTTTCCGAATTGGTTTTCCCGGCTTGGGTTTTTGCACCAGGTCTGTCTCTCTCTGCTTACTTTGTTATGCAGCTTACTTACTGTTCGGCGCTGCTTGCAGCTCGGAATGCTCATCCTGGGTAGTGATTGGAGTAGTTACATGATCTGAGTGTGTGTAGCGTAGTCCTGTGCCTGTCTACGTAGTACATGCCACCGCTATGTTCCTTAATAGGACCGCTGCAGAATACACTTCCTTCCTTCCTTCCTCGAGGCCGACCAGATTTCGAGAAGACACTGTGAATGTGACAAGGTAAACGGGCCTGAAAGGGAAGCTTCAACAGATCCTGTTGTGAAGGCCTGCACGGTGAAAAACAATGATCTATAGTCTTCAAATTGAGACTGATTGCAGATTTCCAGTCTCGCTGACTAGATTTTAGTCGATACAAAGATGACTGAGAGAAGCTGACTGCAAGAATTGCATATGCGGCTGCCAACTGGGAAGTTGCAAAGGTGAAGCTGAACTTTGAAGGGCCAAGCCATCAGCAAAAACATTTCAGTTGGTTATTCCCCAGCGAGCAATGTCACGCATCACCGTGGTTGCACCAGAATGTAACTTCTTACAAGGGTATGCAAGGGGCAATACATACCTACAGTGGCATGCAAAAATATTGCAGGGTCTCACAAATTTTGTGTCGTGCTCGGAGCTTTATCATTCGAACGAGATCTTATACATAATAATGGTAGATAGGACTCGTACATACAGAATATAAAAAAAAATAAAGACAGACTATGGAATCCGGAGGAGTGGTGCCCGATAATGAGGTAATGGACATGATCACGTGACCGATGTGTTTGACACGTCTCGCATTCAACAGCTGAGCGACAATTTTTCACTTGCACCACATCTTTCACAGTCCACAAGCCAATTCCCTACCTTCCCACACACACTCTATCACCATGACCAAATGCTCACCAACCACACTTTGCCGTATTGTTGATTTCCAACATGAGGGCCTCGCATGGTCACGAATTGGCCCAAAGGTCGGTGTTGACCCAACCAATTGCTCACGAGCCTACAAGCGCTGGCTCCGGCACCCTGACTTCTATTATAAGACACCCTGTCCTGGTCGCCCTACATCAATAACACCTCGTTTCGAGCATCGAGCTGTCCGTCTGATCACGAGTGGCCAGTGCTCTGATGCAACCGATGTCCAGCGTGAACTATTCCCTCATCTCTATCCCACCACAATCCATCGCATGTTCACATGGCTCAGTCTCTTTGGACGAGTATGCAGGAAGAAGCCACTTCTTACTCAAGTCCATCGGCAGAAGCGTAGGAAGTGGGCTGAGGAGCATGTGGAATGGACTGAGAAAGATTGGAGGCATGTAATTTTCAGTAATGAGTCCAAGTTCAATCTTTTTGGCTCTGATGGGCACCTTTACTGTCGAAGAAGGCCTGGGGAAGAATTTCTGCCCCGAAATGTTCGAAAGATGGTCAAGCATGGAGGAGGTTCATTACAGGTCTGGGGATGCTTGACATACAATGGGCCTGGATGACTACATCGCATTGAGGGTCGCATGAATGCAGCCCAATTCACCTCCATCCTCTCTGAATCTCTCCTCGGCACACTCTCTGATAACAATCTTGGACCCACAGATATACTTTTTCAGCAGGATCTTGACCCAAAGCACACCTCCAAGCTTGCTTGCAACTGGTTTGATGAACATAACATTGAACAACTGCCCTGGGCACCATCCTCACCGGACATGAATATCATTGAACATGCATGGGACATGGTGGATAGGGCTGTGCATCATTGTGAAGATTGTCCATGCAATGTTGGGGAGTTATGGGAGGTTTTGCAGGAGGAATGGGGGAAATTGTGTTTGGAGGACATTCAGAAGTTGTATGAGTCAATGCCACATCATGTTAAGGCCTTGAAGGAGGCCAAAGGGGGCTATACTAAATACTAAATTGCTGGAATATTTGCATGGATTTTGTGGTGTACACGACATGATTTTGTGCAGTGCAGTTGACTTAAGTTTCTGCTTATCACATTCCTGGGCTCTGATTTCTCCAAACGTTAGTCAAATCTGCAGATTTTTTTTGGTATTCATATTCAACACATTCTAAACTACAACTTTTGTATATAAAGTTTTACACTACAGTCACTTTTGCGAGCACAGCGCAGCCTACATCGCTCGAAGCACGGACCCTGTGATATTTTCGCACGCCACTGTAACACGAACTACAGCTGTTTCAGGAAACCTTGTGTGGCATGTCTGAATGCGCGGAGAAACTCCGAAACTCGAAAAAACTCGAAAAACTCTAGAAATTGTGCAGACTGCTATTTTCTGTGCATTTGTCTTATGGTCTTTCAGCAAATCAACCCCAGCATCAAATGGCATGCAGTTGAGCTTCCCAAAGATGGGTGGGGTGAGAACACTGTTCCAAATCATGAAGACCCTCTTAAAAGACTTACGAGCCTCATTCAGAAAACATCAGGGCTTGGAACTTGTCGAAAGCTCACAGTTTTTGATTCTTGTTGTCTAGCATAACCTACAGTAGTTACATAATAAAATATGTATGTTATAATCCCCTATAACTNGGTGGCTTCATCATGTGTGTGTGCAGTGTGCAGTGGTCANGGGNAAANGGGTGGGCAGGGATGGCTCCAGCAGGACGTGCAGGAGCGAAGTGGGCATGGGGGCAGGTGTTCGACAAGCAGGCGGACAAGCAGGAGCNNGAGTGAGCAAACCGGCATGNGANNGGTGGGTGGGTATGCNACCAGCGGGCTGGCATGTGGCNGGNNGGNNTGCGGGTGCNCTGCAGGNNGATGNATGTGTGTGATGCATGNGTANNTGTTGCGGGAGGATTGGGAGGATGCACAACTTGCAAGCGCATGCNGCCATGTGCGTGCAGTCAGCAGCCANGTACTATATAGCATAGGTGCATGCCACCGGCATGAAAGCATACTCGTNGTGCTAGTCTGCACNGTTGTGATCCTCGGCTTACTCGTGTGAATGGCTCTTNACAGGCCTGCCACACTCTGGTACGAGAGCATGCCNGNGAATGTGAAGTAAGTATGAGGGGCTGCTGTGGTAGGTTGGCATNGGCATGCTTACTCTACAACAAGCATTCAGTTAAAGTCAGTTCATTATATGTTNGCAGACTCNCCTTCAAGGTCCAGTCCATCCATCAACTTGTCAACTTTGTTATAGAACCCTTCTGAACTGTCATCCATACATGGCTCGTCACGAATAGTGCCTTCGTCATTACTGATGTTCATGACCTCAGAGCTGGGTATTTTGCAGAAAGAGCAGATAACAAGGGTTTAGAACATGCAGAAGGTAATTATATGAGGTATAGAAGGTGAGCTAGAGTTTTTCGAGTTTTTCGAGTTTTTTCGAGTTTCGGAGTTTCGCCGCACATTCAGACGCGCCGCGCAAGGTTTCCTGAAACAGCTGTACCGCCACCCTATCAGTTGAACGTACAATAGGATCCAGGAGACGCTGGCATGAACGTAAAACGTGAGTCCACTGCATCATGTGATCGCGTCGTATAATAACACGTACGGGCAACGCCGCTCGTCTCGTCTATCTCCACCATCATGTACCCTCAAATCAAGCGGTATACTATCCAGTACGAACACGACACCGAGGGAAACAAAATTCCAGATCGTGTCTGGGGCTACAAGTTGACTGAGCAGACAATTCAAGCTCGCCACCAGGTTTGTCTCCACTCACTGTAACTCGTAGATGGATTCGTCTCACCCCGAGTCCCAGTATCGCCAGGCCATGACGAGAGGCCGAGAGCCCAAGGAGGATCTGCCCAGCCACCTTCGCGCTTACCCGCGCCGCCCTGACCTGGAGCCACCCAAACTGCAATACGGCCTTGCTTTCACAACCGAGCAGCTACTGGACTGTGCCGAGCATTACGAGCTGCCATTGGTGGACCTGCCCCTCGAAAAATGCAATTTTCGCGTCCGTGACGCACTCTGCGAGGTCGATTCGTTGCTGTCCGGCGCGTGCAATATGATACTCCGCATTACTGCACCGGTGGACGTGGACAATGAGTGGATGGTCCCGCTGTATGACAACTATAATTGGTGGTCGGAGCGCCTTGTGCCAGAGGAAGAGGAGGAGGTCGTGACCCTCATTCGGCGGGCACTGAAGATTGATATGCCATTGAGGTGGTATTACGATGCCTCTCCTTCATGAGCTCCATAGCCAGGCCTTATAAATCGTCGTGCTTGTGTGCACCACTCTGCGCATGTTAAACTGTCTATCTTCACTTCCCTCAGCTCCTTTTTAAATACAGTCCGCCTCTTACCTCGGTCGTCGTCATCTGGTTCGCGCGAGTCACGACTGGGGAAAATGCACAAGTTTTCGACATGTCGCCCGTCGCCCGTCCAAAGTCCTTTCTGCAACCAAGTTCCCTTGAGCCGTCTGTAGGTATCATGAACCAGGACTTCCGAGTTATGCGACCAACACGGCGAGGCAGAGGCTCTGAGTGGAATGAGTGGAATGGGTGAGCAGGATGACGACAGAGCCACGAACTTGCCTCAGGACGTTGGCTCGAAATAAACTGCACTCATGTCATGTCCATGTGAGGACACGTCTCAATGACGTGCATCTAGGTACAAGTGACTTGCCCGAATCGCCATGCAGCTGCAGAATCATGTAGATCATGGCGGTGGCCATCAATCTGACGGGCGTACCTGACAGAGCTTCGTGGCGCTTGACAAGAAAGCAAAACTATAGCAGTCGGGACCTTGCAGGATGCAGACTTGGGTTTCAGATGGACGTGCTTCCCATGCAGCCCGAATGCTAAACCCGCAATCGATTACAGAACGCTCGAAGGCGCGGCGAAACGCGCGCTGCTGACCACGGGAATATCGATGTGAAAATTCCAGGATAAGTAGCAGACGAAGCTCGAAGAAGAGTCATAAATTGATGCAGAGAACAAGATCGGACTCTCCAAAGGGCAGAGAAGATGGAAGAGCAAAGGGAGGTGGGGTCGGCAAGCGAGCTGGCGACGCGCCTCACGGGCGCCTATAGATTCCCATACCGCATGAGCATCAGACATTGCATCTCCTCTTCTTTGGGCCCAACAACCGCCGAAGCATTCCGATAAAATGTCGACGGAAGGCAGCCTTTCCCATCGCCCAACCATGCGCCGCAAGTCCTCCGCTCAGAACCTCCTCTCGTCCTTCAAACCCTCCACATCCTCGTCCGCGCCCTCGTCCATATCCTCCACATCTCCGTCGCCCGTGCCGACACCAGTGCCGCCGCCGCCGCTACCACCCCAGACGGCAACCAATGGATCGTTTGCGGCATCCATGGTCGGTGGCGTGTCGTCTGCGACGCCAACCGCAGCGTCGTTCACACCCACTCAGACAACGCGGGAATGGGATGTGCAGAGCATGCATTCGGATTCGACGGGGGCGGTGGGTGGCGGCGTAACGAGCCCACAGGCCGCGTCGATCGAATATCTGCGGGACCTGGTGCAGAAGCGCATCATCACATTGACATACGTTCGTAATGTCCACGACGGGTGCGTCTTTACGATT
>SFCI01000847.1:2377-14322 GCA_004681135.1 Hericium alpestre | reverse complement strand
GCCGCGTTGCAGAGGACGTCCTCATCCGCGAAATCCGTTCGATGATTGGCCCGACATGGTCCAAGCATGTCCCTGAACTGTTGTGTTCGATGACCCTCGACGGGGACGCCTTGGGTCTGCCACGTTCTCTGATGCATTCTTTGGATGACGCATCGGAGGAACGTGTGCTACGGATATTGATAGCTCAGCGTGCGGAGGGACTGGCGAAAGCGCGATCTCTGGAGGAGTTCAAAGCGATATTCTTGCAACTCGTACGCTGTAAGTACTGACACCTTCGTCGTGTTCGACTCTCACTGACGATTCATGTCGGACAGGCCACAGAATTATATTCATGAAAGCGAACATCCTGCATCGAGACCTCAGCGTCAACAACCTCCTCTTCATCCGCGATGACGACAACGAGCCCTCGGGTCTATTGAACGACTGGGATCTGGGAAAGAGATGCAAGATAGACCAGACGACTGAAACACCTTCCGCACGTCACCGAACTGGGACAGCGCCATTCATGGCCCTTGACCTTCTCCTAGATGACCCGCCCCAGCACTTGTACCGGCACGACCTGGAATCCTTCATCTATATCCTCATCTTCTGTGCTATGCACATGAATCTGGACGGGACGGAACGAGAACGCCATCCTTCCTTGTATGGATGGACAGATGGCAGCTGGAAAGATATCTACCTCGCCAAACGTGAACTATTCTCAGACGTGAAACGCAAACTCGATCCTTTTCTCGACGAAGCTCGACCTGCATTCCAACCCCTCATATCGGAGTGGATCTGGCCTCTGTGCATGCTACTCAACGAAGTCCAGGCTGTGGAAATAAACCGAGGAAGGAACCAGTATAGTCGGTCGTCGAAATGGGCAACCGCATCCGAGAACACAGCAGCATCCCGGAAGGGGGAAGACGCATGGAACGAGACGCGAGGAGGATTGATGACTTTTGAGAAGTTCATGACGACGATAGGGGAGGATCCCGTTGTTCCTGAGCTCGCTGCTAATCTTTAGTTGGTTCGCCTCTATATAGCCAACTATACCCTCGACTTGATGGTCAAGGCCATTTGTGTAAATTTTCTCGCCTGGCCTGGCGCTTCATTCGCATCAGGACGTGTATACCCTACAATAGCGCTGTAGTTATACGTTGGATCTATTCGAGTGCTATACTTGTTTATACCATGCTGGCGAAACGGTTCGCTCATGTTGCGGGCCCCTCGACCTTTGGCGAACAGGGAGCGGCGCGGCGGCGGACCGGGTTATAGATGCTGGAGTTGACGGTGCTGATTCTTCGCATGAGAAACTTTCGTTATTGAACATCACAGGATTATTTCCTATGAGACATATACTGGGCGAAGCTCGTCGACAGCGCAGCCCATCTCCATGATATCCTTTTGCAACTGAACTCATTCATGGACTCAGCCACTGGGTCCTACGTTTCCTCAGACTTGACCGACATCCCCTCTCATGCTCTGAAATGGGATCATCGTATTCGACGCGCCAAATCTTCAGACATTCTCGTTCAATACGATCCTGGAATACCCCTCAAAGACATCTATATCCTACCGAATGATCCCTCCCCGGTCGTGGCAAAGCGCTGCGACTTCTGCACCCATCGGAAAAAGAGATGCACAAGTGAGGTCCTGGGATGTGTGAGGTGCAAGGAATATGGAGAAGCCGCAGCCCAATGAGGTCGGGAGCCCGTGCAAAGAGCCTAAACAGAGCAATGGCGTTCTGGATTCGGTGACGGCATCGCATCGCGTCGCTGATCGTCGTGCGCGTCTGCGTCAGGCTCTTCCGAAGGAGGCGATTCAGGATGCGCAGCTTGATGGTTGCGGGACGAGTTCGAAGAAGCGCAAGTTACGGAGTTCTGGCCCTGTCGATCCAGACACGTCTTCGGTCTCCATTCCTTTGGCACAAGTCCGTCGCTCGAATGAAGCTGAGGCCGGACCATCAAAGCTCTCCATCCCGAAAGTCAAGGCAAAGCGTCCACGCAAAGGTAAGCTTTGCGACCCGGCGAGAGGATCGCCAGCCTGACAGACTCCGGCAGCTCCTCGATCGGACCCACCAATGTGACAAGTGCCCAAGATCTCAATACCACCTGCTTTGAAAATTCGTGTCCGGAAGGCTATTGAAACCCATCCATGTATATGGACAGGCGTGCATGTCCTTGTGTTCACGCTCATCCGTCGTGCTGGCGTTTTTATGTCGTGTGGTCTCCCTCCTGCGGAACCGTGCTGAGTTATCTTCTGTCATCCCTTCGCTCGCGAAGCTGGGAGGTGATATCATGTTCGAAGCTGGAGACGCTCCGACTATCATCTTCCCGGATCACGACGACAACGACAGCGCGCTTGGAAAATGGAACGATGATACTTGGAACGGTCGGGAACCGATATTCTCAATATGTCAGTCTTCCGTCTTTTTTTGGTTGGCAAATTCTTTCGTAAATACGTATATCGAAGCGAACCCGGCTCTTTCGCTGGTTTGGACGGTGCAGCTTCTATTGGATTTTTTACGATCATTACTCCATCCTGCATCAGAGTATCTGACCATACTAATCCCTCGATCGTCATTCATACAGTGTTAGAGAAGCTACGATCACATGCCCTAAGGTCGAGGATACAGGATCGAATGCGGACGATGGCTCTCGCGCCACGACCACCGCCGCGTCCAATAGGTCTGATGAACATGTCAGCGATGCAATGAGAGTCGGACGACCGTCTTCGCCCGAGGCGTCACTTCTCGACACGCTTTCTCACCGTCCTGTGGAGTTCCAGGAAGAGAGCACCGGGTCCTCGACTATGGACGGCCTGAAGCTTCTCAATTTCGCATACGACCAACCAATGCCCGATTTCTTCAGCCCGGAGCTTCGCGAGAACACAGAGGCGGCGCCAGAGTCCCCCGAAGCCAACGCCATGCAGCAGGACGCGAAGTTGCCTTGCTCGGAGGATACCCTTGAATCAATCGTACGCAGCTTCTTGAACGATAATGCACTTATGTCTGCCGTGGCCTCAATAATTGAAGACGCTTCGATGACTTCCCCCATGTATTCCATATCCCATCCGGTTGGGGGCTCAACGAACCCAGTTTACGCTCATGGTTCAATCTCTGATCCGTCTCCCAATGTGGATTCTTCCGCGTCGATTTCTACCCTGTCACACTCCATAAGTCCGTCTCCATCTCAGGCTGCGCCGTCCTTAGCTGCGTTGTCAGAAACTCGTGACCTAGGGGCACAATCGGCCTTGCTTGATGACAGATTGTCCTCCGTGCCTATGGATGTGCTGCCTTCTCCGCCGGCTCCACCTGACTCTCTCTCACGCGCGACTTCGTTGGCCTCGTCCGGCAGTGCAGTCGCTTCTGCGCTACCGCCTTATCCATGGGAAATTGTAAGGCTGATCGAATGCCTGTCGCAAGGCGAGCTGGTGTCCGTAATCCTCTCGCAGGGATCGCCGTTGGTTCCGTGGGAGCTGCCTGAGGAAATGGGCTATCTGTGGGCCGGGCTGTTCAGGCTTACCTCTATTAAGGTACGTCTAGCGATTGTCAAGCGAGATGCTTCTCAAGCGCTGCATTACAGGAGAGCACACAACCACTCTCTTCTAAAGCGGAACTTTCTTCGGCGAGATGTTCTAGCAGTCAGTCCGTCGTTCGGAGATGTTGGAAAGTGCATATGCAATGGGTTCCCGGCGGTGAAGCTTTGCTTCAGGACGACATGGACGAAGGCTATCTCAAATGGCTAGAGTCCACCTCCCTACCATGGTGGGAAACAGCGAGCCAGGGTGCAAGCAAAGGCTCCATGATGGATGTCTGCGCCGACCCGTTCGTGTCATCCCTCCTGCCCCTCGATCTAATTGCTCCATTCTCTGCGACTTCGTCATCTGGCGATTCTTTCCCATTGGGATGGTATTGCAGCAAATGCGGCCGGGTGAACGTGCAGCGCTATCTGCGTCATCGGATCTGCGAAAGCAAAGTTTGTGCTGGTGAAACTGGCAATGTCCTGGAGCACCGTCGGCAGGAAGGATGGGCGGCCGACATCACCTCTGTTCGCGACCCGTGCCGCATCGCTATATGTGTAGCTCCAGACGATTTCCATGCGGACGGTCTCGTCACCCGGCACAGGTTCGACTCTACAGACGGGAAGTCTGTATATCAGTATCACATCCCATCTATCCCAGACCTATCACCGGGTGAAAGACCGATGGGTCCTCCAATGGCGAAGCACGATCGCGTTTCACATGTTGGAGACGTGGACGTATGGCATCTCTTCACTGCGAATCTGCCTCATGCCCAAACAGAGCCAACAGAGCTGTTCACCAAGATCCAGCGCGAAGTCCTTCTCGAGCGAGGGCCCGGTGCTACGGCGTTTTCGGCGTCGTCATTACTACCTATTGAATCTAGTATCGAATCTCAAGACGTGGACGACGCTTCATGTTTTCTGCAGGCGCGCGTTTCATGGAACGCGCGGCTCAACGAAGTCTTCGATTCGAGACGTCTTTGAAGACACGGAAATTGGAGATGCAGGCTTGCTTCGCCGAGAACAAGGTACGTCTTCTTTTGTCTCCGTGTTTAAAAGCTTCTTTTGAAAGCTGTATCTGTATCTTTTGGTGTAGAGCCATGGCACGTTCGATTGCAAAGCCACGCACACGATGATGCTCTGCCTTGGGGCCGACGTGGTTCTCTCGATTGTCAGAAAGGATCTGAAGAACCCACCGCCAGTGTTGACGAAGAGTAAGAAACGGGACCCAAATGAGGTATTGAGCGTGACGCTTCTGCATGGAGACATGGTCGTACTACAAGGAGACGATATTGAAGTAAGTCTTCAGTTTCGACCGGTCCTTTGCTAGACTGACCAACGTGATGTCATGTTGTAATCTTCGTAGTACTCTATGCTGCGCACGGGGATGTCCATTGGTGAGCCATATTGCTCTTCTACATGTCGGAATCAGCCAAAATTGACGTTTCTGGATGATCCAGTCGTGATTGGTGAATGCCTTGCCTGACCCTCCGAGTCTTTTCGACCACATCCTTCATCGCTCGGTCAATTCTCTTGATCTTATTACTATCTAAGCTATAAATCTCCCCGAATATCTTATCTCCACCTTAAATGACCATCTAATTGTCGCTTTGGCGAGCTATGTATATATCCTTTTCTTTCGAACACAAGCAACAAGCCAATGAGGAATGTTGGGATGGTGAGTGTCGGGATGCTGGATTTCGTATATTACGTAATAAGACTAAGCGCCCTTCGAGCAAATCGAAGCCGGTGTCCTGCAGCTGTTCATCTGCCCTCCATTGCCATTTGGCTTGTCCGCACATATCTCCTCTCTGTACACTTATATTTCGAATGGGAAAGAAACGCACCAAGTCCAACTATGCAGGTGTCTCGCATTTCATGCTCCAGGCGTTCGACAAACCACCCGCAGATGTGCCCGAAGCCAACTTCACCATGACCACGATCACCGCGGACACATCCCTGGTAGCGACAACCAGCGACGTTGCAGAGAAAGAGAGGCCGTCAAAGAAGCGAAAAGTGGGGATGCTCGGATCTGGCTATGAACGGTTCGACGCGACTGGGCTGGTACCGTACTACTCGGACGCATCCCAGGTCCCAGAACACCTCCAGAAATGTATGTGATGCATCGGGCTCTTTTTACATGTTCTGGCGGACTGACTGACGACAGCGTGCCAGATTTTTCGCAGCGCTATAGGTTCTTCTCACTCTATGACGAGGGATGTCTCCTGGATGAGGAGGGTTGGTATAGCGTGACGCCTGAGGCCGTTGCAAATCAGATCGCGGACCGCTGTCGGTGTACGACAATACTTGATGCGTTTTGCGGTGTCGGAGGAAACGCAATTGCGTTTGCCAAGACGTGCGAGCGAGGTATGCGCCCATGAATCATATCATTCCAATTAGACTTCATAATTGTCTATGCAGTCATCGCTCTCGACACGTCGGCGACACGGCTCGCCCTCGCGCGGCACAATGCCGTTATTTATGGCGTCGAGGATCGCATCGAATTTGTCCTTGCAGACTATCTCGACTTCGCGCGCTCCCAGCGCTCGAACACAAAAGCCCGAAAGATCGATGTCGTCTTCTTGAGCCCGCCGTGGGGTGGTCCCTCCTACCTTTCAGGCAACACGAGCCCCCCATCTGGTGAGGAGGGCGACGACGCAGCGGTGGAACAAATCGTCAACGCACACCCGGAGTACTCGCTTTCTAGCATCCAGCCTGTTCACGGGCGGGAGCTGGTCCAGTTGACGCGGCAGATCACGCCCAATATTGCTCTGTTTCTGCCGCGCAATACGCGATTGGAAGAGATTTCCGAGTTGGCGGATGGTGGTAGTCCAGGACCGCAGGGGCCGAAGAACGGGAAGAAGCACAAGGGCAGTGAGGACGCGGGCGAGATGATCGAGATCGAAGAAGAGTGGATGGGCAATAAGCTCAAGGCGCTGACGTGCTATTTTGGCGGGCTTGTAGCGGGACAGGAGCATTTCTTCGAGTGACATGGGTCCTTGACCGTGTAGTACTGGCTCCAAATGCGAGGCATATCGTCGACACCTTGGTCAGTTTTGGCATCACGGACTGTATGCTCTTCTTCTCCAATAAATGCTGATTGTAGACTTTGCAGGCGTTCATTTTCTGGCGTTAGCCTTCGATATTTGAATTCTATTTCAGCGGGAGGATCGATTGTTGCGACGTGCTTGATGGCCTGAACAAGAATGAACGCTAGACGGCATTCTAGAAGTTGTGATCTGAACGCATGCTTTGAATTGCTATTTGCTGTCCCGTTGTATTGTCTCGTTTCATGTCTTGGCTGCTAACTTTCAAAGTCGGCGTAGCGTTTCTGCCTTAGAATCGAGAAGATGGTTGAACTCCGTTGATCTGCTTCATTGCGTTTCTTAGCAAAATGTCGACCTGGCGCTAAATGATACCATGTTTCTGCGTTCAGAAGACATCTTTGCTGGCATACAGGCGCATATAATTTGGCCTTATAGGATGCTTTCCTTGTGCGGAAGGACTTACGCCTTATTCGGCCAGCCAATCAAGGATGCGCTTTTTTTCCATCATATAGCTCAGAGCGCGACGGCTACGGGACGCGTCTCTTTTCTCTTGTCCCTCTTCGCTCTGACCCTTCGCTCCCAAACATCTCAGTCATTTTTACCTCACAATGTCTAATTCCACCGTACCATGCAACAACTGCAATTCACCTGCGGCACCAGGTAAACTCTGGAAGATCTGTTCGAAGTGCAAAAACGCGTCTTACTGCGTTCGTGGTCATTCTTTTACGGGCCGACGCAGCCGGACTAACAGCATGCATAGAGCGCGAACTGTCAGCGTCGTCATTGGAAGATGCATAGGCTGTCTTGTGGCAAATCGGACAAGCCTTTTCGGCGCATAGATGATGTCTTGGTCCCCTTTTACAGCACCTTTGGTCTGTCTACCTCCCCAGAGACGATACCTTTCCCCAAAGAGGAAGCTCTCCCGCATGGAATGGCAGGTCTCATGCTAACGTCTCTCCCCAAGTTTGCCGCTCCCAAAGACACCACAGAATGTGCTCTTCCTCTTGGGATGAAAAAACTCATCGTCGCCCAGCCAGGGTTTCCGCGTCCTATCCCGTCGCCAACTTCTCCTGCTCACACAATTGCACCCGCGTCCGGGGCGGATCTCGGCATGTTCGCGACGCGGAATATCACTGCTGGTGAGCTCGTCTTCGCGGAGCGAGCCTTTGTTATCGCCCCTCTTTCGATGCCGGGGGTCACCATCCTTGGAATAGGGCGCACTGAGGCAGAAAAGGATCTGTTGAAACACCGCGAAGCATTGCTGGAGCGGCTGTTGGGTCGTATGTCGCATGAGAATGCCACCGAACTTCTCGCGTTGGCAAACTCCCGTACGCATGCAACTCCTCACGTCTTGCATGGAATCCTCGAAACGAACGCATGGGCCATTATTGCATCAGAAATGAGACCGGCGATTCCTGGTTTTTCTGTGGATTCAGTGTTCAGACTGGGAGGGACTTGCGCCGTGCTGTCCAGGATAAATCATAGGTAAGTCACTCGTCTCTTGGTCGCTATCAATCAGCGTGATATTGATCTTCAACATGATATAGTTGCAGCCCGAATGCTGTCATCAGCTTTGACATCTCGTCATTCTCCTTTGCGCTTCGCGTGGTACGCGATGTTCCGGCCGGTTCGCAACTCACGATCTCATATGTCGACTTGTCGATCCACCGGTCAGCCGAGAGTCGTCAAGAGAACCTCTCTTGCTGGAACTTCACATGTACATGTACATCCTGCTCTTTTCCCCAGGCATCCGACGCACGGCGCAAAGTGATAGCTACTTCTGAGATCGATTCGAAGGCTGTGGGCATGGCGCTCATGGATATTTCCCAACCAGTCGACTATCTCATCAACAGGGGCTTGCGTATCCTACGCCTCATAACAGAGGAAGGTCTTCAAAGCGACAATTTGTATCGAAACCATCTCGCGGTTCTCGGTCTCGCATATGCCAGTTTGGGGAACAGGGAGAGATATCTGTGGGCTTACGCGAGGATATCTGAAGTCAACTTAAGTAACGCGGAGATGGAGGCGTTGTCTGCTGAAGATAAGCTGATTTGGACGTTCTATCCAGACCCGGAGAACTATGCCTTTTGGGACATGCGGTTGCGTATCAAAGCACACGAGCAGGGGAAGTAGGCATGTGAACCAGAATCCGTGTCATATACTGCTTTGTGTCACGATTCCTGTCAAATATCTCAGTGGAAGACGAGCGATTTCCATACCACATCCCAGAGCCAAGAGAATCGAGCCTTACAGGAGCCATCTGTCTTCCTTGATCATCATCAACAAGCACATTGTTAGCTTTGAGTCTTCATTTTTCTCTTTATGTGTCGCATCTCGGCCAGGGCCCAAGTCACGGTCGCATACGGCAAGGAGAAAGGGACTTCTTTGTTCGACAGTCCACACCGTCACATAACAGACCGCAACATGGGGTCTATTGTCGAGCTTGAAAATAGTAGGGAAAGTTTTCAACTCGCAATGAACAGAGGAGAGGCTGTGTGACAAGTTCATTTGATGATATAGCCCTACAAAACTGTCCAACTTGAGTTTGAACGTCATTGGTTATAGTAAAACTTAGTCAGAGTTTTAGGCAAATATGAAGATGTACGAATATACATTATCTGAGGCAGTTCCGGGTACACTTGCGCGCTGGCCTGCGCTGGCGAACAACATATTATGTTCAGAGTCCAAAACGCGATCACGTGATCGTGCCGCGGAGTTTGATTCCTCGAGGCCGCGCGGACGAGTTCGAGTCGGATCGACAGCTCGTGGCTTGCGCACCCCCATTGTTTCTCGTACGGTGTGGTCTCGTATTGTTCGCAGTCAAAGCGTCCACATCCAAGTCCACACAGGCTCAATTCAGAGCACTATAAGATCGAGCCAGCTTTTCAGGTATGTCCTAGCTCTTTCCCTCACCGTCCCACTTCTCATCGACGCGATGTCTCCAGGTCCAGATAATCCGATCTCGACTCCCCAACGCAAGAAATTGCACAACGGACCTCCTTTCAGTGGTAAGCATGTCGACGTTGAGTCCATCTACGCTTGCTCATGTTGTTATCCACAGACATTACGCCACTCCGGCCTCGTCTCACTTCAGTTCGTCAGGCTTACGGAGCGAAACGTGTGCAAGCAATCGTCAAACCTATAATTCGCAACGACTTCATGGGGAACCTTCAGAAGCATGCCGACATTTACCAATTTGTCGAGAGCGTCTGGGGCTTGAAACGCGACGCACTTGATTGGCAGCGCTGGGGGTCACAGTTTGTCCGGCCCGAGAACCTTCACAAAGAGTTCGTCGAGTCTTCTTCCGAGCCGCTGATGTATAAGCCGCTGTGCGCTATTTTGGAGAACGCAGATGAACAGGCCAGGATAGTGTTGAACACCGGGATGCCCTCAGCGATCAAACTCGTACCTATGGGCTCGACACGCATCATCAACGAGGCAACCGTCCGCAGCCCTGACTGGGGAACGTGCTCTGCGGAATTACCCCATCTCGATCCCGACAAAGAGAAAGTCCACGCCTCTACTGTCGGCTTCCCGATGTGTAACGAGAACAAAGTGAAGAGCGGACTCGGTGACAAGGCAAGGCCGGACCTGGCGCCCTCTTCCAAGAGTCGGAAAGCCAGGAAGACCCCAGCCAATCCCACTTCCAGACGCTCGGCGCGTGCCAATGTCCAGGATGGAGCTATCGCGGACGACTCTACTGCCTCGACCGGTATGAAGCGCAAAATCAAGTCGGAACCTCTTGGGCCTAGGAAGGCTCTCAAGATGTCCGAGTCTCCACTCGACCCCATCTCCGACATCGGTACTGCCGATGCTGAACTGAAGTACGATGCCTTTGGTCCGGACGCACCCAACTTGACGCACGACCAGGCTCAGCTAGCATCCTATGCGCTCGAGTCCATGTCCGACATAGGCAACCGGCGTTACACTACAGGCATCTTCATGAGGGGAATGCTCATGTCCCTTTGGTACTTCGATCGCATTGGCGCCATCAAAACCGAAGAATTCGATATCCAGAGCGAAGTAGACCAGGAGAAGCTGGTTCTCGTCGCTCACGCCCTGCACTGCTGTGATCGCAATCATTTTGGCTATGAACCGTTACTGAAGGAGCCAACGCCGTCCGTTGCGCCGACAACTGTTGACAACGCAACTCTCACTCTTCCTGGCAGCGAAGTGGCGGACTGCTACGGAAAGCCAGTGGCAGGCGACATTTCTTTTACAGTCAAAGGGAATGCTCTCCACGTGCAGTACGGCATCGTTGGTCGGGGAACAGTCGTTCTGCGCGTCGAACCGTGGGGCGTTGAAGGGTTCAGCAAAAAGAATCGGGACCTCGTCGCGAAGCTCAGCTGGCCGTGGCCACGCGCCCGGCAGAGGACACGCTTTTGCGCACAATCCGTGCCAAAGTTCCCAAAACGGCAATGATGCCGCGGGCGCCTCACCGTGATGGGCCGCATTTGCATGAACCAACCCGTAGCACGACAACGAGGACCCCTAAAATCACGAAACCTCGCAGAATTGTAGCCCCCGCTGTCCACCGACGTTCAGCAGTCTCGGTTTTCTGATAGCTATTTTATTCATTGAGATATTGCCTATTTCCCTCCCGAGTGCTCGAAATGCGACGGGCTGTCCAAACGTTTTCGCGAAGGGCACCAGAAGAACGGAAATAATTTTCTGAGCACGAATCTGTTTTTAGTTTGTGTCTGCGCTACGTAGTTCTAGCTGTACAGAATTGTTTCTGAACGGGCCGGGTGTGGACACTTTCGACGCGGCGCGGCTGTGGCAAACACTTTGGCACTCATGTTATAGGTGTACATGGGCCGAATATTAAATAAATATTAAATAAATTAAATCGAAAAGGGAAGGAGGGGAAAAGGGGAGAACAACATGTCAAAGATCTCGTGGTCTCCCTCTCCATGGATTTCTCTGAAACTCGGAAACCGAGTGTGACAAGTGGATCTCGAGAGCTCGGTTATTTTTCCGGGGTGCCTTCAGTGCCCAAAAAGGTGCAAACTAGGACTTCTCACTGCTTCGCCATGCAAGAGATATTTTGAATTTCGCAAACGACGGGAGCTCAGATATGCTCGAAACCTCCTACAGGACCCTTTAGTTATTTGGAAAATGTGTCGAGACTAGAAATAGAATAGTCTGATTTCGATTGAACCTTCAGGGAGCTACATCTCGAGAGGTAGACATGCTTGAGCAGACACCTGCCTGCACCGGGTATGATAGCTAAATCTGCTTCGTTTTTTTCTGATCTCTGTGTTTTTATATCTCTCTGGAGCTTGGAAACGAGGATCCGAGGCCAATGAAGACCCATCATTCAGCATAGGTGCAAGACTAAGCACCACCTGCATAGTTGGCGATGTTCCTTGCTTTTCGAGAGAACAGGTGANNA
>SFCI01000846.1:0-14337 GCA_004681135.1 Hericium alpestre | reverse complement strand
GTTGGGGCGCGGGCCGGCGCTCGCGGAGTGCAAGTCGACGTCCTGCATCCCGTTCTCGTCGAACGTCGCCGCAGGCATGTACGGTGGCCCGGGCTCGAGCGAGCTTTCGCTCAGCGTGCGGGGTGGGCGCGCGGCGCGGCGTCGGCGGTAGAGTCTGCGGCCCAGGATCGCCGCGAGCGCACCGAGAGCGAGACCGACGACTGCGAACACGGGCGTTAGGTAGACGATGTTGAAGTCGCGCGTGGATGAGCGGGAAGGATTGGAGGTGGCGGCGGGCAAGGCGGAAATACTGACGACGCTCGACGTCGAGCTGTCCGTGGCGCTCGATGAGGATGACGTCGGACTCGTGGTCGAGCTCGAATCGGTGGTTGTGGTGCCAGGCGCGGCTGTGTTGGTCGCCGTCACGGTAATGATGGGAAGGGTCTGCAGCGGAGACGGTGCTGCTAACGACGCTGTCACACTCCAGGCGGGGTATGGCCACCAGTTGAAACTCGTCGTCGGCACGGGTGCAAAGAACAGCGGAGATTCGTGCCGCGGGTGCGACCCGTAATTTATGTTCCAATGGCTGATGGGCGTTTCACGCTTATCTACAAGGACGCGTTTCCGACCTGCAGATGGTGCCTCGTTAGGTACAGCGACGTCGAGCGGAGGGGATCCGTCTCCGCGACGTCGATAATTTATGTCTGGGTGGTGGATAGGCTGGTGATCGTTGGGTGGATCACGAGCTAGTAACTGGCGGGGGGAGCCCAAGCCCCCGGGGCGCGTCATTGCTGGAATAATAGCTGTAAAAGTGGGAGGAAGAGGGAGATATGCGAGATTCTACACCAAGGGCCGAGAGATCGGCTATTGGTTTGTCAAAGTCAAGGCCTGCTGCGATGAAGCTCGACCGGCGAATGATGTGGGTGGATGGAGAATACGAAGAGGCGGTTACACCAGACCGGGATGTATTACGCCAGAATGTCCTCGGTCGTACTAAGCATCGAGTGCATGTCATTACTCCTGAGCACGTCTGTGTGAAGTGAGATACGTACGCAACGGAGGTAAAGGCCGGACCAGCTCGAGGCCAGATCCACTGGCGAATGAAGAAATCGTTCTTTGACGCGACACCGGCCGTTCAGAGGCAACTACACCACCTGAGTCCACAAACTGGAAGGAGAACTGCGTTGCAGAAGGAGGCGCAGAGGCAGGGCGGCGGGGAAGATGTACAGAAGACCGTCGCCTGCGCGGGGGATGGGAAGTGAAAGTATTGATCGGGGGAGAAAGTAGGGAGTTATCGCGCGACCGGACAGGCGATGGGGTACCTGGAGAGCCTTCGTCGGCCATTTCGAGTATGACCATAGGTGTCAGAGTGCGCGATGAGGCCTGCCGGCTGAAACTGAAGCCCAGGCCGCCAGTCGGGGGCGAGTAGAGAGGATTTGGAGCGTGCAAGACGGTGAGGTCTGTCATGATAGTCTGAAGAAAAGAGAGTGAATGTAGGCTGTCCTCAAAATCAGTATATCGTCTGACGAGGTTTCAAATACCTTCGCGTTACAATGCACAATGCGTAGCGCCTCACAGGCAACGGGCTTCTCCGCCCGAACCCAGAAAGACTACTAAATTACGTAATAAAAGTCGCCGTCGTAATATCTACTCACAGCCGAAGGTCTGGAATGCGAGGATACGTTGCAACGGTTGGTCCGTGCAGGACGAGGTAGGAGGAGCAAGTGTGAAAGACAAAAACTGCAACTCACGTTGTAACGCGTTCAGATTTTTGGCCATGTGATGTGTCTTTCTAATCACGTGCCATATATCCGCTCTTTTCCTCGAGCTCTCTGTCGGGCCATTACTTCAACTTGCCTTAGGTCTCCTGCTGCTCGAGCACCAGTGTTTATGACACGTCCGCAGAGAAAGCGTGAGTTTCCATCGAAGCCAAACCCCCACCATGTCCTGGAGAAGAAAGGCTGATCTTTGCACCTGCGATGCTAAACTCCCCGTCGCATTGGTGAGGACGCACATTCAATATCACGGGCGGGTGTCTGGCAGGCATACACTATTGAGATCACGAAGAGGTGCGACACGTTCACATTGATTTTCTCGGCGAACAGATAAACGAAGAAACACGGTCACGTCGCGCTTCATATTCTTCCGCGTCGTCGCGGACTCCCATCATCGCCATTCGAGCACGTTCCTCGGATGGGCGGTGTGGGCGCTCATTGTCGATGCGGCATGGGTGCTCATTGTCGTGCGACATGGGTATTCGCGTTCATCATCGCGGAGGTCATCCCCTTCTTCTCCGATATGCTGAGCTTGATAAGCTCAGAGTCATTATTCGGTACGTCCGTCCGCATCTGCATCCTTATTCTCCTCTAATGAAAGTCCATTTCATTCCTTAGACTGCTGGTTCGGGTAAGCATCCGTCGCGATGTTGGCTTTCCCGCCCTTCTCACCTATCATTCGTCGTGGGGTTCATTTTCCGGGGCATGGCCTACTTGACGATGCACCCCGGGACAGGTAAATGGAACGGCCAGAGACGATCAGTGGAGACGATCCTGAATTATGCACTCATCCTCCTTAGCGTCTACATCTTAATTGCAGGGACATATATAAGTCGTATCTAACGTTCGCTGCATGTATGGATACTCACATCTTCGCACAGGTGTCCGTGCAGTCCATCATTGACAGCTATAACGCAGGCACGTCGGGAGTCCGTTTACTTGTGCCAGCAATGCGACATGACCCAGAAAATGACACAAAAAGTATACATGTGGACTAGATGTGGTAGTGTTGATGGATTCGTACACGATACAGCGCTATAGTTCTGGAGTGTGAAACATTGGACAAATGACTCAAAGCAGGTGGCATAGCAGCGACAACGGCAGCAAGGAGATACACAAGTTGTTGGCGTCACGTTACGTCGACAGCCTGCACCTTCGCTCTCCACAGGGTCACCCGCGCGCAAACCGATTCACGAAGCGGTGCACCCCACGCCGTGTTGAGCGTGAAGGGCTCATCGTGGCCTTCCCGGTCCCGTCGTCTGACCTCGTTGGTACCGCATCGGGCGGGCTTGTAGACCTGCTGCGGCGACATTGTTCTTTCGAATTGGATGCAGGTTGGGCTCGGCAGGCATTTGGAGACGAGTCCGGGAGATGGATCGGCAGCAGCAGAATCACGGGCGCAGCTAATCTCCCCGCATCACATTCATTCAATGCCGGTAACGGGACCTGGAAGGCGCTCCGGTTATACAGACCGTTGAGAACGTGTGGTACGTGAAATTGTTTTCACGGTGAACTAATATACGAAGGAACTTTCTGTTGTACAGTCTCACTGAACGCTAGCAAGGTATGGGGAAAAGCAGTCGCCAACATAGCACCCAGTGATGTGAGCCAGATTATTGACCAGTCTACATCAAAATATAGTTAAGCAATTTCACGGAACATTGATTGAATAATTACCATTCATTCTCGCTCAAGCGAACCGAAATAACTGTGTGCGCCGAATCTCGCGACTGGTGTACACAAATCCTTCAGCTTGACCTGCTGGAGCTTTGGGTATTTCTTGGACGACATTTGGATCGTATTCGACGTATACAACGTCCCTGAGCGCGTTCAGCCGTGCGGTGTCCACGATGCAACCCTTCCCCAGCCTAACCAGCAAAACAGCTCTTCCTCTGGCACGGCGCGAATCTAATGCGCCCGCAACCACTTTACCCATCTCGATGACGGGGCCATCGCGGGTCTTGCAGGGTCTAAGGTCCATGGATTCAAGCTCAAGCAGTTTGAGGTTCGGAAGAAAGGGCTGGCTTTGCATTGAGCTCGTAAGTTGTCCAGCCTGGGCAGCCTCGTCATCGAGCATCACTTTGCAAAGATCTATGACATCTATGTCACAATCGAGGAGGATATGGGCGACTTCTGGACAGTTGCGAGATAAATGCTGCCATCCAATACAGGTAGATACGATCACGGTGCATTCTCGAATGATGATGACGTGGATGTCATTGAGTGAAAGTGCATCGCACATGACTTCTATGGGCTGTGAGAGATATTCCGACTCCTCTTCGGTCACTCCGGATATGAATACGCTCATAAAGAGATTGGGAACTTGCGCGGGATGGAAGACCTCTGATCCAGAAATGTTGCTGGCCCGCCATAGCTTGAGACCGATGGTGTTCATGCTGTAACCATCGTAGATGACAGATAACGTGTGAAATGGGTCCTGTTTCGCAGGAAATTGGCGACACAAGAGGGGGAGAGATGCCTTCCAATGCGGTTCATAATAGTCTACACATTCTAGGTGAACCGGGCAGGAAGGAGGGATATCAAGCTGCTTGAAGACGTGAAGACAGCGGGGACCTTGGTCGATCAGGGTCAGAGACTGGAGACAGGGCAATCGGACGGTGTGATCAACGGCGCTTGTTCCGCCGGGGCTACTAGTTGTAGGCAATACACTTGGGAGATATAGGGTTTCTAGGGTAGGCATGGCTTCCAAGGCACGAAAGAAGTCGTCCTCGCGAACAGTAGCAGGACTGGCATGGTACTTTTCTTGTTCAATATGAAAATAAGTTAGGTCGCGGAGGAAGGGTGCAGTCCATGACACGCAGACACTGTTGAGATGCAATCGACGAAGCACGGGTAAGTCCCCCTGAAAGGCCCCTCGAGGCAAAGTGATTCGACGATGGTAGTAGCTTGTAGCAGTTAATTCCAAGGTGTGGAGCATCGGTGCTGAAGAACTCAATAACGGTAGAACATTCTCGATGGCGCCGGGGGTGTCGGAAGCTGACACAGAACGGAGGCGGAACAATAGATGGGGAAAAATGTGCGCAAGGAAGTTTCTGCCATCTTCACCACAGCTGACCTGGTTGTACGACAATGGCATGGATTTGGAGCGATCCACCATCAATTCTAGCCAGCGTGGACCAAGATCTGTCGTGAGGTCACTCCACATCGTGGGATCATGAAGAACTGTCTCGCGCCAGAGCCTGCAGACATGCGTCACTCGGATCCAGCCCAGTTCGTCAAGTGGATCTTCGTCTGACGGCGGTTGATCTATTGCATGAAATTGAAAGATACGAGTGAGAATCTCAGGGGGGAGACTAGAAATTGGAGCAAGGGTGTTGCGATGCATGAGCAGAGAAGACATGGCCAGACGCATGGCGGCCAGTTCGTCGTCTATCTTCTGACATGCTTGCAAGAAGTCGTCAGGCTGACTGCGATAGAATTTGCTCTGGGTATGAGCGATACGATATTGAACGACATTCGACCAAAGGTCTGCAGCACTGAGCATGCAAGCGGCGACGCCGTCAGCGGTGATAGATGAGCGGATCGTATGGGATCCGTACCTGGATACACCTTCTACTTGACTATTCATTATAAGTAAGTTTATGTTGAGAGTTCTCTGCAAACATTGAGATTAGTTTATAGTACTTCAAAGGTCAGAAATGAACTTACAAGATGCCAGGAGACTTCTCGCTTGCCAACGTCTTGTCGAATGAAGTGAGGTGAAGTATTTCGAGAAAGCTTGTGATGATCTTCAGATTAGTTTAGCATGACTCTGTTCGAAGCCCAGATGTACAATATCAACCTTGTTGTTATCACTGGCACTGTGAGCATCGAACGATACCTTCGAGCAGTAGCACTGGTGACAGATGGCCAACACGAAGGCCGATGATATATTGACCGAGACCTACCGAGACGCGACGCGCGTTGAGCGCTTACTTTGACACTTTGATGTGATCCCAGACCTGACTGAAATCTTGCGCTCACGGACGCCCACCCTCGACGATAACTCGACTTTCAGATATTTTGGCCGCCAACGTGCCAGTGGCCAATGGCCCCGACTGCAGTCAGACCAGGATCTCACTAGATCTCACTTCCCGGTCACGATCGATCGAAGTCATGACTTGGCCGGGCAAATTAGAATCCGATTCGGACCGGGCCAGATCCAACGCGCTCTTTGAAGGTCTGTATCTCCCTATGATCGTGAGCCGCCAGCATTTCTCCAATGCGAATGTACATAACTCTCCGCGGCGCACAGTCTGACGTAGCTCAAGCGCTTTCAGAACACGCAGCAGCACCGTCGGAAGCCCGCCCGATTATAAGTGAGTAAACAAGCTAAGTAGCTAATCAACAGGGCGGCCTTCAACGACATCACGACCGAGTTGAACAATCTCAGGATCCTCTTCACTATAGGACGCGTTCGCACCATCGTCATCCGACTCAACGCTGAACACCGAGCACCAGTCACTATCATACTCACCACAATCCCCATCCCAGACCACGTCTACCAGCTCCTTCAGCGTGTCCACGCACTCTTCTTCGATGTGACACCCTGAGATCACAAGCCGTGGCAGAGTGATTTGGCTTTGCCGCTCGGCCAACCACTGCGGCAGTAGATCGCTGAGGCTCCCGTCTGAAATCACCGTAGAAAGGCCAAAGTGAACGTTCCGGAGCTCGAGGAATTTCAAGTTCGGCAACATTAATTCGGCGCCGTTTTTCGCTGGAATTGCGAGTGCCTCACAGAAGCTGATCGCGGATGTGTCGCCGATGCGAACATTCTGCACTTGAGGGGAGACATTCAATATGGTCTTCCAGGCTCTCGGCGATATCTCCGCGTACAAAGTTGACACTTCGGAACAGAAGGCACGTAGATCTGGCGTTATGAAAGCCCTGATGGCATCCAGGAGTGTGGTTCCATCCACCAGCATCGAACGTCGGAATTCAATCTTGACATGGGGAGATGCAGTCTGCTCGATATACTCGAAAGACTTCCTTTGACCTGGGAAACAAGAGCCGACCCATGCACGAAGGGTTATTGCACCTTTATCCTCGCTGTTGCTCACCCATAGCGTGCGCAGAGGGTTGAGGGAGGGTGACGCACGGGCATGGTCCCTAATGCAAGACAAGATATTGGCGAATTTGACGGCTCTCTCCACTTCGTCGGCATTAGAGAGTTTCAAACTGAGCTGCGTGAAGATTGGAAGGTGCAGGCATTGCATGATACCAGCGCAACGGTCGGGTGTCCCAGCAAGAGTAAGCTTTTCGAGGTGCGGCATGGGGAGTACATGGCTAGAGTTCGATGGTTCGGTTCCCGATTTCGGGGCTGGAGGAAGGCAGTCGACAAGGGCGAGTGCCTTTAAAGTTGTCATGCCACGAAGAGATTCCAAAAGCCAAGACCGATCTTGAATGCAGCTTCCGTTCCCGGAGATCTCCAGATGCGTGAGGTTGGCACAAAACAGTGGCAGCCTTGGAACCATGTAGCCGTCAAGGATGAGATGACGAAGATGCAGGGCATTGGCGAATAGATAGTCTGGTAAGGGGAAATGGCGAAAGTCGCGACGAGGCGTTGTCGGGGAAGTCGCAATTTGCAGTGTGTCTAGCATGTCTTCTGGAAAAACGCACGATTGTGCGAGAGTCCACAGATCTGGTTGCGGGTCTATAAGCTGGAGGTGTCGAACACGGGATATGCGGCTGGAAAGAAGCTCGCAATTGCGAGAGGATAACTGATCATAGATGAGCGAAATTGGCGCCGATCCTGATCGTTTCGTCATCGCCTCTAACCATTGTTCGCCGAGCGTGGACGTAACGTTGTCGCTCCAAAGACAGGCATGCTGAAGAGCCACCTGACGCCAGAATCGGCATACGTGACTTGCTTTGATCCACCCAAGATTCGTCGCAGAGCAGGATCTGGTGGCTGGCTCTTCTCCAGCAAGGAATGAGAAGACGACAGAAAGTACGTCGTGGGGCAGGGTTGAGACCGGAAGCATCGCATTGCGCTGAGTGCGAAAAAGATTCATGGCGAGGGATATAGCGATGAGCTCATTCTCCATTGTCTCAACGGGGTCGGCAGTAATTTCACTCGTTCCCCGGGAGGAACAGAACTCCTGGACATGAGAAATCCGTGACTTGACAGTGTCAAACCAATGGTCTTGCGCCCTATGCAGTGAAAAGTCAAGGTTCCGAGTTAGCATCAATATAAGTACATAAACAATGAAAGCCAAAAGGGACTGACTTCAGAACATCCAGGGTGCTCAGCTGCGTGACCATTTTACTTCAAGTTTGGCGTACGACCCCTAGTATAGTAGCTAGTGCTGATGAGGCTTGGATGAGGCGCTGGATCCGTGACAGTCGAGGGCGAGGCGATAGAACAGAGTCTGAAGTGAAAGATCAAGTGCGGTCGGGCGCGGGCACTGGCGATGGTTGAAAGTATGAAAGCAAGTTAACCTCTTTTGACGACGTTGGCATCCTCACGGTTTTGTATACCGTTGTTCCGTTGCTCATTGTTCGTGTTCAGACCACAGTGGCCAGCTATTGTTTGTCTGGTAACGTCACAATTTCATATTGAGTCCGCTCGTATCTGATAAGATAATCAAGCATCTGTCCGACTTGCTTTGATCATTGATTGGCTTGTTGCAGTCTTGCTGTGGGCTCGCATCACTCTACGGCAATACTCAAGTGAAATCCATATGTTGTCAAGCTAACAATGTCTGCAGCCCTAGTACGAAATCAGAAGCGAGCCTTGAGAAAATACATCACAGAGACCCTCCGCGCCCTGCCATCCGCAGACGTCCAGGAGCAATGTGAGTACCATCTCGCCAACGCGCACCACGATGAATTGACAAGTCGAATCTGCAAGCTCGCCGCATCACAGAGCGCATCCTCGCATCGCCCTTCTTCCTCAAATCGAGGTCCGTCAGCTGCTACCTGAGCATGCCCACAGGCGAACCGGACACCGCGCCGCTCGTCTCTGAGATCCTGCGCACTGGTACGAGGTTTGTTATCCTGCATAAGGCGGCATAACGAGCTAGAGGACAAGGATAGGCAAGACGCTCTTCGTGCCGAAGATCGACGCGTCGAAGGCGGGGCATATGGACCTTTTGAGGATTTACGACGAAGAGGATCTGCAGTCCTTGCCGGCTGGCACCTGGGGCATCAAGGAGCCGACATATCAGTGGAAGGACGCAGCGCGAACGAATGGTAGGATTTGCTTTTTACTTATGTCTGGGAGAATCCATTCTCAAACTTTCATTTCAGCCTTAGATATAAATAGCCCTCCTTTAGAAGTAATCTTCGTTCCGGGTAATTCACTTCGTCTCGTTGCGAGCTGTATTTTGACGATAGCGTCCCAGGCGTTGCCTTTGACCATTCTCTATCGCGTCTAGGCTATGGGATGGGTTACTATGATAGGTTCATCAGCGCGTATTTTGCGGCTGCGTCCGGCCGAGGATTCCCAAGACCACTTCTCGGTGAGTCAGGGTCAGCATATGGTTTACGGCTTCTGAATAGTTTGCAGTTGCACTAGCACTGCGCGAGCAAATCATAAAGGAGGGGGAGATCCCGACGGAAAAACACGACTGGAAAGTCGATCTCATCGTCAGCCCCGACGAAGTCCTTGGAAATGACAAGTCCACTTCATGAGAGAACATCATATCGAGTCACAAGCGGGCAGTCTGTATCAACAAAGCACAAGGATAAATGTACATGCAGACCAAATGCAGACTATGTTATCGCTTTGAACGGATCCGAGCCGCCATTCTCCAGACCCGCCAATACCGCCTGCCGCACCGCGCCGAGATAGTCGCCGAGCTTCCGCCCGTTCTGGTTCGCAAAATCCTCGTAGAGCCTGTATCTTGAGTCCGCGACAATGTTCGCGAGCTCCAGCGCGTGCTTGACATTTCTGGAAGCATGAATGGGTCAGCGAAAGATGACGATACAATGAGGGGGACGCACTCCGGAATTTTGGAGCGCGAGTTGACAAGCATCGCGTGCAGGCGGATAATGAGTTCTGGCACGTAGAGCTGTCTGATACGTGTCAGTTCGCGCAGGCGGCGGTCCCCTTCAGCAGTCGGTGAGCAAAGCCTGTGGAAACGACAAGCATGTTGAAACGCGCACCTCCGTTTATATCCGACTCCGCGATCAACCAATCTGTCGTGAGCAGCTTTACGATCTGCTCGCGTGCCTGTACGATCAAGGTCTGCGAAGCCACTGCCTGAGCAAAGACAGAGACGAGAATCTAGGGCAAGGACTGACCTTATAATCATGAAGCCACGCAGCGCGCGTGTCCCGCGTCATGTGCGGCGTCTCCAGCGCCTGACACTCGACGATGCGGTCCAGTAGCGCCCAGATGTTGAAGAACTGCCTGTAGTTCAGGTACTCCGTCGCGCGCTCCTCAGGCTCGTTGATCGACGCCAGCTCGGGCGGGAGGAACTCGAGCAGCTTCTTCGCGACATGGACGCGCCCCGCCGCTGTAGCCCTTCCATCAGCTCGTGCCCACCAGTCCGCACAATGCACTCACCGAGGAAGTACCGTAGGATGACGTTCGCCTGCTCCACGTAACGCATGCCGGCCGTCATCTGCGGCTCGAACGCGTCCCGCCTCGTCTGTTCGGACGCCCAGACGACGCAGGCTTTCCACTCGTCCCAAGGAAGGACGTGCCTTTGGCTGTCGTCCCGCCGTTCTTGCAGTTTCGTGACGAGCTTCGAACACGAGATAAGCAGCCTTCGGGTCCGCATGCCGACGAGCTCGTTGAATTCGAACATGTCGAGGGTGATGAGCTGGTCCGCGTCGGGCGCAGGCGGAAAGACGGACGACTGGCAATGCGTCTGGCGGGAACTGTAGAGCCGCACCTCGTGGCGTCCGAACTCTAGGAACTCGAACAAAAAGGAAGGCATCAGCAGGGCGTAATCGTAGCTTTGTCCTGACAGAGACCATAGGGCAGATGCATTCTTCTGCACGACGTGAACTGCGAGTCCGCCCGCGAGCCCGTCGTCGGTCAATATCTTGGGGTTCCATATCATACCCAGAGCGTCCGTTACGAGTATCATGTTGGTTCGTGGACCGCCGACTCGCTAATGATGTTTAATTCAAGTCACGCCTCCCCACAAACAAGGAGAGGGCTTTACCTTTTGAAGGACACCAGTTTTCCAGTTCCACACGGCCGTATCGGATATACCATCTGCAAGGTCCACCACGCTGACGCTTATGATGTCGCCAAAGATACAGAAGCCTTGCTGGGTTATGGTCGCCGAACGGTGGGTGACGGAGACTCCCCTTCGCAACTCTCCGGAAGTTAATGAAAGAGGATGAACTGCGCCCGTCCTTAGGGAGCGCAGCAAGATAGATATATGAAAATCCCTGCAGGAGTCCTACAGTCAGCCCTACACTTCAAAGCCATATACATAAGCGTACTCAACATGGTGGTGTCCAGCGACGCGATGGCGAGCAAGTCCTGGTCAGGATCCAAGGACAAGGCCAAACTAGTCCCCACGTCTGGCAGTGGCCACGTGCAATCTTCGGCGGAGAGCGAGTCCGCTCCAAGCTGTTTGTAGTGTACCATCCTTGCCGCCTTGTCCACGTAGGCTATGCTGTTGCCGTTGAATGCCCACATGGTGGGGGAAGAGCGCGGCAGCTTCATGACGGACAGCATGTCTCCCACCATGCCCGTCCTCCACGCGGTTTGCTTGTGCCTCAGCAGCTGCAGTCGATCCATAAGGCTCATCTCGACGGGACAGTTATCTTGGACACCATGCGCCTCGAGCTCTATCTGGTACTGCAGCTCGAGGTTGTCGCGAACCAGCGTGTACCAGTAATGACAGACCTTCGGGATGAAAATAAGTGACAAGTCGCGTTCAACCATAAGCAACCATACGCACTTGAGCACATCGGAGCAGCGTTTTCAATTTGGCTTTACGAAAAATGGATACTGTGAGCTCCATAGGCAGCGACAAAATGGGTGCGCCTCCGGTTGTAGCCTCCATCGATGGTTGTTGACTTCGGGGCCAGGACACGTCGGGGGTGAAAGTCAACAAACGGTGACTACTTCTCGTCCTGTATCGCCGTTACATACACCGTTACCCGTCGCCACAAAAGTGAGAGCAAGTGCCAGATTGAATACAGACGGCAGACGAGACGATCCCATTGACGTGTTATGGTAGTCAGCCATGAGGTCTACATGAAAGTCTGCTCGAAAGCGCCTGTCAGTAATTGTTCATAATTTAAGTAACCGGGCAACATTCGAAGGCATCTTTGAAGGAGTGAGACCCACAATCAGGTGAAAAGATCCGTTTTATATTGAGTTGAAACCTGAAGAGACCATTGAGCCATTGGAACGTGTGCGGGTACTGCACGGTTCAGATCATGTCTTCTCCGGATGCGGCAATGGAAGAGCCAATAAGTAGATCGGTTGAGGGACCCTCTCGGCACGCCGAACGTAAATGTCCAATACGCAGAATGGAAGACACAGACAAATGGAGACACTGCGCAATTGAGGACATCGCAACAAGGATACAGTAGCGTGAGGTGCCTAAACACCAGCATGGTGAGCTCCGTAGAAAGTGCCGAAAACGACGTTGCTGCCATATACGTGCTTGGGATGTCATCGATGATCGCCAGATGGATTTTGCCTCCCCAGCGTAGACGGCGCCACGATTTTTTGAACTCTTTCAGTTCCTTGAGTCACTCTCTTGTGCTGAAGCTCCTGGAGAAGTCATCTTCCAGACCATGCAAAGAGAGCTCGACCTGTATTGCAGCTCGTCGCCGCCTGGATGATCAAGAAACCCCACTCATGACAGACCAATCAAACAAAGGTCACGAGTCGGTCAATCATCACCTCGTACGGAATCAAATCAAGGGGCAAGGTCGTGCAAGCCCAGCCGCTTCAAAATATCAAGTTGGATCTCCACAAGTAAGAGCAAGATACGGCTGCCGATCATCTTCGCAGGTTGCTGTGGGATCGAGCAGGGATTTTTTCCACGAGTAAGCCAGTTATCGGATTACTTATATCGGAGTGTCGCCTGCTCATCTATCCGACGCCATCCTGTGTTCATCCTGCAGGTCCGCATTTCTTAATGGTTTTGTAAAGCGAGCTTAAAGCTTGAGCGTTGAACGCTGATCGGCTGCTTCCGACATGAACTTCTCTGGCCTCGAGGCCGCTTCATGACCGCAATCTCGGGCCTATCGACATCCGAGCTATCAGATTCATCTGACGCATTGCGGCGCTCGTCCGTCGCATGGAGAGAACTAGAAAACGTGGAGAGACTCACCAGCTTTAGTGGCTGGAGGTTGCAAGCCTTTGCAATTGAACGTGGTGGCGAAAACAGCGGTGACGAAGGGTGGTGAGCGCCACGGAGCCAAAGGCGGGGTTTCAATATTTCTTTCTCCTTTTTCTTGCTGCACTTCCATTCTTTATTTGCAACCATGGCCGTTCACCGGTGAACAACGTTCACCACTCAGCATTTGCAAATACTCTTACGATTAACAATCGTCTTTTACTACATCCCAGGGTCAGTATGTAAAATGGCTACGTTACGCTCATAGGCAAGTACCCTTCTTTCGGAACAACACAAGCACATCACCGTAAGTAGCGCCTGTCAAAGGCGCGTACACGCTTCACCTGTCTAGTACATAAGGCATAGCATGCGTGAGACCTCCCGCATTTCATCTACAAGGCCAGTGCGTCTCTCGTCGTCGTCTCCGGTTTGCGCATGGCATGAGCGTCTCCTTCAGTTTCGGGTCGTTCGGGGACATCATCTCACTCATCCAGATCGGCCACGATATAATCAAAGTGCTCCGCAACGTCAAGGACGCATCCGCTGGATATCAGGAGTTTCATGACGAGCTGCAGTCCACCGTCAATGCAGTGCTCGGCGTCGAGCACCTGCTATCCACAGAGGCCGATACTATTGCACCGTCTGTCAAGAATGGATTGGATTTTGCCGTGAAGTCCTCTCTCAAGCTCATGGAGAGGATGAAGATCAAAATCTCCACATTCCTTCCCAAAACGAAAGGGGACACGTCAAGAAGCTCAGCTATGCTCTTCTATACATGGAAGCGGATCGACTGGGAGCTGTTTCATAAGGGGGAGTGGCTCGATCTGCGCCGGAGGTTGAAGGATCAGATTGGGGTCATGAACGTCCTCCTTTCATTATCGTCCCACAGGTCAGTTTAATACACTGTTTTGCTCCATCGTCACTTGAATGGTCACCTTCAGTTATAAAGTGATGCCCCCCGCGAAAGAAAAGCCTCCGCCTCTCTACACACCTCCGCTCGTCGTCGTTTCTTCTTCCATAAAGCCTTCGGACCCATCGTTGATGGTTTCGGATAAGGAGATCGGTACGGACTTCAATCGGACTGCGGTCCTCATGTTGACAGGTTTGTATTCAAGGACGCGGGTCCAACGGTACGATCGTATTCGAAGGCTCCCTCCAAGGGCGTCCGGTCGCCGTGAAGCGCATCATGAAGCGCCTCACGACCCTCGCGCACAAAGAAGTCCAGCTCCTCCGCGAAGCCGACCACCACCCGAACGTCATCCGCTACTACTACCTCGAGGTCACATCCGACTTCCTCTACGTCGTCCTCGACCTCTGCC
>SFCI01000845.1:0-14347 GCA_004681135.1 Hericium alpestre | reverse complement strand
GCCAGAGCTCTCGCGTCCATCATAGGTCGGCCCCTCATACTGCTTCAAGTCGCTGACACCCGTTGATTGACCTTCAACTCAAGGTGCAGTTCCAACGCGATCGTGGTCTTTCATGCACCCTCGCTCACCCGCGTGGTCCTCAGCATGGTGCACGCCATCGATCTGAAATCTCCCTCTCCTAAGTCGACCTAAGGCAGCCCGCCACGACGCGTATAGTGCGAGCACCTTCCGGTAAAAATGTGCCGCGTGGATGTCGCCATGCACGTCCGACGTGCGCTGGCGGCAGATCGCATCCGCACATATCGAGTCGGTGCAGCCTATCATGGATGCATGGATACATGACACAGGGTCCTCTCACGATCACCTCATGCTCGTTTGCACGCCGATCCTCTGGCTCATGGAAGCAGAGGGGCTCAAAGCCGGTGCGAGCGATGAGGCGTACCTTGGGACAGTTCACGATTGCGTATGCAGTATTCAGTGATCGGGAGAGGTGTCGAAGCAAGGAAGAACGTGATGAAGCAATGGAGGGTGCATCGGCCTGTACTAGTATGTGGGACAGAGATGACTACGATGTTGCCGGGGCTGCCAAGAGGCAGATTTGGGGGAAAGCGAATGCAGATGCGGAGAGCCTAATGTTGAAGTAAGATGTCTTCAGAAGCTATAGCATGCGGTATATATTCACCTTCAAGCTCTTCATCTTTGCTACAGAATCGAAGATCCTTGTCTGAGCTTCCCGGTGCTAATGACAGAAGTGCACCCCACGGAGAAGGAGAACACGAGGAAATACTAAAGAAATTCCTTCCTTCTGGTGCATGATGGACGAGAGCCGAATTAATGCTCCAGCAGCTCCATCGTAGAATCGAGAACGTTTCTCAGACACGTCGATTATGAAGGGGGATGTAGAAGGCACAATCTAACGTCCACTCTGCCCTGGAAGGCCAGAATCTTTGCATTATGGTTTTTGCATGAGACCGGTCCATTGCGGATCATAGGTCGATCTGTATTCCATCGAATACGTATTCGTCGAGACTCTGAACAAGGAGGGAGCAAGTGTCAAGTGTCAAGCTGAAAAGACAACAAGACGTCAAAGTGCCACGAATTATTGGAGTGCGCGCCTCTTAATGAAGGTTAGTACATCCTATTCCGGATTGAAAATCGAAACATACCATACGATCCAGTAAACCTGACCATATCAAACACTAGCCATCTAGTCTACTCGGTGTCCAAGCTCCGAACTGAGCGTAGCCAGTCCGCAACACCGTCCAATCGCGAATCTGGGCCCTCAAACTGGTACCGATCCAGCAATCTATCCGTGTCCTCATCATCGAGTTTAAGTTCGACGAAGTCCGCGACTCCGTCTGCACATGTCGCGGAGGCCTCTGGACGATTCAGGCGAATCCGGTCCTCGGTGAGATCCAGGACCAGAAACCTAATGTGGGGCAGACTCGATAGACAGTGCTTGGCGAAGCCAGCCCACACGCCGCTTTTCCGTGCGAGGGGACTCCGAGGCGCAAATCTTATACGGAAACATTGCAAATCTTCCAGGCCAGCTAAGTGTGGCGACGCAATCGCAGAAATCTAGAGGGGCAAGAGGGCATGGTAACTAGACATCTTCCAAGATACAGTACAAAGGAATTTTACTTTCTCCATAGCTTTTTCTTGGCGGGCTGAATAATTGCCTATACGTCCACCTCCAACCAGCTTGAGAACGATACGCATCTGAACAGACAAAAATCGGAGCCGAGGAGCTATGCGGCAGATCTCCGCGAAAAAATGCTCCGCAGAAAGGCCTGAAGAGCCATCCTCCCAGTTATGCTCCCTCGGGTCTCGTAGCTGCACAAAGAGCGAAATGCTGCGTAATGAATCTCCTGCNATTGCGGTGGTCAGCCGAGAGAGTGAAGACAGTGTGTCTATCTGGTGGGGAATGAGAGCCACACGAAGCTTGTGACGCGGCCCGACCAATGCCATGCTTTCAATGTCGCCCTCCAGTCCGATCAGCTCTGATAATGTATGAGACTCGTTTGTCGCAGGGCCAAAAAGCGCTGGTCCATTCGTCGATATGACGCTATCGCAGCGGATCAACTGGACGTTCGGAAATGCCGCACAAAAGCCCGTGAAACGCAAATATGCACCAGCTATCGACAACATGCGCAGATTCGAATATGGCATGCATCCTTTTGTAAAATTGATACTTGCCAGGGTACGATCCACATCAAGATACATACTCTCCAGCGTCGCGGCTGAACCAGCAGTAACGTGAAGCAAGTCCAAAGCGTCGTCTGGGCTGCTGCCAAAAAAGCCGAGGCTGAGATTGCGCAGGCCAACGAACCGATGGTTCTCCAGCCAGTCCAAGCCTCTGATGTCCATCAATTCAAGGCTAAGAGAGGGCGGATGGACGAGGAGGGTATTGAGCATGGCGGGTATCTCGAGGAAGAGCCTATCGGCGCCGGCAATGATCGTGAAGTGCGCAAGGGTATCTGCGGAGGCCATGACGTCTACGAGGCGCGTCATGGCGTCTCGCAATTCTGGACCAAACGGCCGGATGTATGTGTCGCAAATGATGTTCAGACGGCTGATATGATGTGCCAGGCAATTCCTCTGGACAGAATTGCAGAATTGCATGACTTTTCCAGGGTCGGAGATACGAAGGTGGCTGTATGGAAAAAGGCGGGCAAAGCGACGACTTTTCCGGCCTTCGAAGTACAGGCTAAATTGAGCAGCGACGGCCTGTCGATGAAGGAGATAATGATCGCAATACAATCCTCGTTCAACGCTGGGATGATCGACGCCTGTACATGGATGTAGGTACCCTTGTGAGCTGAACGGTTCGACGTGATATCTGTACATACCATGGTCGGTCGTAAACGCCCCAGGTACGCTGCCAGTGATCGATATTGCTAGCGACCGGTAACAGTCCTGGGTCAGATATGGTAGATTTGATTGGCCAGCGGTGGTAGATTGTGGTGTCCGTTTGGTGTCCATCCTCAAAGCATCGGAGGTACTTAGCTGTGTACGTACGACAGGTTGGAGGAAGGCAAGAACGGACACACGAAGTAGACTTGCCTGCCAAGCGCTCGATAGTGTTTGCAAGTCAAACTTCCCACGCTCACCGTCCTTGGTCTTCGATTTCAACGCCTTTCTTAAAGAAAAAAAAATGGACAAATCAAAAGCGAAGCGACGGCCTGTAAGTATGATACATACAGTAGATTTATGGAATTTAAATTGGCCTTTTTCGCTGTTCTAGTCGCTTGCTGAGACCCATTGATTGACCGGGGCGTCGACCTTCGACCCAAGCTCCAGCCCAAACGCGATCGTCGGTTTCCATGCACCCTGTTTCGCCGCCTACCGATTCTTGAAGTCGTGAGGAAGCATCAAATTTGAACGGACAGTATTTTTGGACTCGAAGAAGATCCAAGAGCCATGAGCTCTCGTCGGACTTAGAGACTGGGTACAGAAAATCAAGAGGGCATATATTATTAAGAGACACTTATTCTGTTGCAGAGCGGGGTGGTCGGTCGAAAATCCTGTGGCAACTTACTTACGGAGTTCCTTACTGAGGTCAAAGCCAGAGAGACTGCATATGTTACCGGGGAGTGAGATGGACCAGTATATGACCGCTGAATACTTATACGCGAACAACGTTCTCCATCCTACATACTCGCGCGACGCGTCGATGCTTCCACTCCTTCCTTCATCCTGCAACTGTGGAAAGGCTCAGTATGATGCAGTGCAGCCCTAAAGCAGACAGCAGCCATCCGATCTAGAGGCTGGTCAAGCTCCGGATCGAACGCAGCCATTCCCCAGCACCATCCAGTCGCCAGTCTGAACCCTCAAATTGGTACGGCTCCATCAGCCTGTCCATATCTTCCTCATCAAGATCGAGGTCCACGATTTCCGCGGCACCATCTGCAGGCATTGCGGTGGCGTCCGGGCGCTCCAAACATATCCGATTCTTCACGACATCCAGGACAAAGACTCTGATGCGGGGCAGATTCACCATGAAGAGCGAGGCGAGATCGACCCAGGGCTCTTTGTGGTCTATGTAAGCGTGAGGCTAAACTTCATATGGAAGCAGCGCAAGTCTTCCAGATCAGCTAGATGTGTCCAGGCAATCGCGGAGATCTGGTAGAGCGGGTGGGGAAGCGATGAGCGGACATTTTTTTTTCCCCTAAAAAAGCAGCAAGGGCAACGTACGTCATGTACAGCTTTGCGTCGTCGAACTGGCCAGTAGCCCAGATGTTCATGACGATCGGGATACTTCATCACGACATACACCTCAAGAGACAGGAATCGGAGGCGGGGAGCTACGCGGCAGATCTCCGCGAAAAAATACTCTGCGGCAACGCCTCGATCGTTCGGGTTCCAGCTCGGGTCTTGTAGATCCACGTAGAGCGAAAGGCTGCATAATGAATCCGGAGTGATTGCGGTCGTCAGCTGAGCGAACGAGGATGGGGACTTTATTTGGTGCGGTATGCGAATTATGCGAAGCCTGTGATACGGCCGGAGCGATATTAGGCTTTCAATACCGGCCTCCAGACCAATCAGCTGTGACAACGTTTGAGACCCGTCTGTCATAGATCCGGAAGGCGTGGGCACATTCGTCAATACGTCGGAGCCGCAGAAGCGTATGAACTGGACGTTGGGGAATGCTTTGCAAAGATCTGCAAGTTGGAAGTCTGGGACTGCCTTGTCAAAGCCTGTAGAACCAGCTATTGACAACATCCGCAGCTTCGAATATGGCGCAAACCCTTCTGTGAATGTGAAAGGCGCGAGAGTCGAAATCAAACATATATGAATCCTCTCCAGCGTCGCGGCTGAGCCCGCGCTGATAGCGAATAAATCCACGATGTCGGATCGCCAGTGAGTAAAGCCAAGGCTGAGATTCTGCAAGCCTGTCAAATGGCGTTTCACCAGCCAATCCACATCTGCGATGTTAGCCAGCTCAAGGCTGTGAGAAGGCGGATGAATAAGGATGCTGTTGAGAACGGCGGGTGCTTCGTCGAAGAGTGACTGAGCACTGTGGCAGATCCTCAACGATGCGAGGCTTTCTGCAGAGGCGATGACATTGGCGAGACTAGACAGCGCATTCCACAACTCCGACTCAGGCATGGCGGGCATGGTCCATTCGGAAGTAAGAAGTGTCAAATGCCTGATACAATGCGCGAGGCGGTTCCTCAAAACGGACTTGAAGAATTTCAGGACATCTCCAGGGTATTTGATACGAAGGGTAACCGTGTGGAAAAGGGTAGGTAGAGTGGCAGCACTTCCAGCTTTCGAGGTACCAGCTACATTGCGCAGAGACGACCTGTCGAGGAGCGAGATTATGCATGCGACACAATCCTCATTTAACGCAGGGAGCGCCGAGACCTGTATGCACATGCAAGTCGCTTTGTGAGCTGCAGGATGGCTCGAGACGATATCGATATACACACCGTCATCCGGATCGGTCTTGGATCGGTCATGATTGCTAGGAAGAGCTATCCGGTATCGGTATCGCCACCTACCCGAAGTTGATCAATAACAGTCTCCTTTGTTGAAGGATGGGCCTCGCACAAAGATAGTTGTTCGGCGCGATGACCGTCGCAGGATGAGCTGGAACAAAACACGCGAAGTCTTGAAGTCAAAGTTCCCACGCTCTCAACATGAAGCTGGACTTTCGATTTGCAATTGTAAACAAGCCAAGTATGTCTACGGCTATCTCAACGCAGCGGTACTAACTTAAGAGAACATGATCAACCAGAACTCAGAATCGCAGGGACGGAGATACCCTCCCTGGAAAGTGACCATCAAGGAAGGGGGGAAAGAGCGCATAACGCTATTTCGGACGAACTATAATTGTGTCTGGGCGACCCAAAGGAAGACACCCTAGGTGGTCTAGTACGAAGTAAGCTGTTACACCATGAAACAATGCAATACCCACTACGAGATCCCAACGCTTGCCAGGTCCCCATGCAGCGGTCGCTGACGAAGGGACTCTGGAATCTGCACGTCGCTGGATGCCAGAATATTACAATACATGCAACAACGCCTTCGCCAGCCGCGGAGTCGTGCGTTCGGCGGCGACAGACCAGCATCTATGCTCTAAGTCCAGTCCGCCCTGCCTGAGAAGAGATGGCATAGAGCAGACACACGGCGGCGCAACGAGTAAGTCTCACTGACTGATTCAATGGGTCTGGCTGTGAATGGACGCAGAAGCATGGCCACTGTCATCAGGCAGAAAAGAAGACGTACAGGCTTCTAGCACAAAACCGCCTGGACCGACACGTCAAGAACCCAAGGATCATTCGGTTTCCTGCTGCGGCGCTAGTAGGCGGTGACCGGCCACGAGGGGAAGCTGACGATTGTAAGCTGTCAGCCGGAGGATTGAAGGGCCTCGGCGAGGAACAAGTGCAGGGCGTTAGAGAGACCCGACCTAGTGTCTGCTAGGACACAGCATTGCGGAATATCCAGTGGATGAGGTGCACGGTGCCAGGAAAACTTATGTCTGTGGCTGTTTTTCCGCTTGATGGCGCCCCCGACCCCGAAGGGTGTCGTCTACTGTTAACTCACCAACGACGTTCTAGGAAAAGTCAAGCACTCGGCCAAGAGGCTCGGACAGAAGATGCACTCCACCTGCGGTCCATCCATACACTAAGTTGATAGCACTCAATGAGTCGACATTTGAGCGCAGAAGTTGTCTGCGGTTCTGTTGTCGGCTCGGAGACTGCTGTCAATGAACGCGTTGTCGAAGTGGGAAACCACGTTGCTTCTTGCAGTTTCTCGGAGAAAGTCAAAAGTCAAAAGTGGGCCGAGTGCTCGTAGCTTGTTCGGGGATGCCCTTGCGCGAGGTGACGAGCCCGTTCGTGACAGTAGGAGAGACACGGGGATGTACAAGGGAAAGACACTGCAGAAGGGAGAGGAAGGAGGCTTGGCCGCAGTAGATGCCGCGTTTATACGGCAGACGTGACGTAGGACCAAGGAAGCGATGCAGACAGTCTCCAGAGATGTGGCCCATATATACGATGGAGTGCCGAAGAAAGTTAATGGGCAGGTCGTAACAGAGAGATGACCATGGCTGCATTATCTCTGCGGCACACCAGTGTCCAGCGACCCGGATTTGAATGCGAAGCACAATTGATGGAGCGAGGAATGGATGACGTCACGGAGGGAGAGGGTTCACCGAGTCTTGAATTGCTGTAACACGAAAATTGGAAGATGTAACATGCAAACTGGAAGAGACCGCACCGTTTCACGTACGCGGCGCTGTGTGCACAGTTACGGTGGGGTCGCACTGGCTGAAGGAGGGTCCTCAGCGCTTCGGAGGGCCAGATTGAAGCTGCGAGGCGCCTTCTCCGTTGTCTTGAAAGCGAGAAAGACGCACGGCCGGGCCGTCCGATGTGCAGTGCTGGAGGCACAGGGCCCGGTTTTTATCTCATGAAATGAGAGTCAGCACTAGCCAAGGATGACCGCGATGAGCAGAAAATTAGATCGTTGGATGAGACCCGTCCATTCCGGACCTCGGGTCGAGCTTTATTCCGCCGGGCACGAATCGTCCGCGGCGAGAATTCTGAAATATAATGCAGACCTGAATCGCACTGGACTACATAGAAGCGTAAAGCTTACCGATACTTTCAATGCGATGCAGCTTGGAGTGTAGAACATTCAAGGAGGAGCAACGCGACGTGTCTCAGACTGAAAAGACAACAAATGATCAAAAGGGCATTAGGAATTTGGAGGCGCGCGCCTCGTGGGCCTGATCTCTCCTGATCGGAGACACATCCTACGCACCCTGACTGCCATGCCATACCTTACGGACTCTGCTATACGAACAGCGAATCTGGATCTACAAAACGTCTGCAGGAAATATATACGTGAGATGCATCGGAGTAATTTTATCAGAGAACGGTGTCCATTGTTAAAGCATCGGCCTCGCACGAAGGTAGCTGTGCATGTAGGACTGGAGGAAGAGAAGAGAGGATGCGCGAAGTGGAGTGAAGTACTGAGGATGACTGAGAGCTCGATCGAAATACCACGCACCAGGGCGTCGTGTTCACAGTGCGGCCTTCAATCTGCGGTGGATCGTAAAACGTGTTCTTTGGGAATGAGCCCCGAGCGAGATTTCAACCTATCAAATGGGAGACCAGCGTTAGCAACCTCTGTCCGCCATCGAACATCTCTCGCAGAAGCTCGAACAAAGACAACCTGGCAAATCAAAATAATAAGTGACGAATGCTGGAACGAATAAGATACACTGCAGCAACGGTATATGGTAACAGTCTAGACGCGCCCGAGTCCCTACTTCTGCCTCTTGTAGATCTTCTCCAAGAAGCTCGTGAACACCTCCCGCCGCAGCCGCCCTCGCCGCAGCCGCCCTCGCCGCAGCCGCCCTCGCCGCACCGCACCTCCCCGCTCATCGCCGATGCCAGTGTCACTCGTGACACCACCCTCATGGACGAGAGCGGGCAGGAGCAAGCTCAGGAGCAAGCTCAGGAGCGCTTCCGGCATCTCTCGCTTGACGCCCCCCCGACGCAGCAGCTGGTGGAGCAGGATGGTGCCGAGCCGCCGACCATGGACATCGACGACATCTTCGGGGGAGGCCTGACCCCTCTCAAACACCGCACGTCGAGCATGGATGAGGACTCCTTTCCCTCGCCGCCCCTGCTGCGCCAGAAGCGCAAGCCATCCGCATCCCCGCCCAAGTCGGAGAGCAACCGGCCCAAACGCCCTGTCATCGAGCCGAGCCACATCGTCATCGAGCCCCACGTGAGACACGACGAGATCGAGCGACGCCGATTGGAGCAGGCAGCGCATGAGGAGGAGGAGACAGAGGCGGAGGACATCGACGACCCTCCCGATGTCCCCTTCTCATCGTTCGGGGATGCAGTGGGCGCCCAGCCCGGGCCGTCTCGCGGAGCCCGTGGTGGACGTGGTGGAGGCCGTGGCGGACGTGGTGGAGGCCGTGGCGGACGTGGTGCTCGAGGACGTGGCGGAGACCCCAACCCCCTGCGCCTCGCTCCAGTTCAGGTCCCTCCTCGTCCCAAGGCCGGGCGTCGCTGAGCGTCTTTTTTTGTGGACTATATGCTTCATCTCGCAGACCCGTCTGACCGTTACATTGCACTACTCATCGTCGTTATCATCATCATCGCAGCAGTGTAACGGTTTGTAATGNCTTGTAATCATTTTCAATGTGTACATCATGAATGCTATGTTTTCCATTCTGTCCTGCCTTGAACACTAAAGATAGCTAGGTGGATATATGAAAATGGGGACAAGTCAGATCGTATTGAGAGCATGCACACCAGCCCAGGTTCATCCTGACGAGCGGCAAGGACGCTCGTGCCTGTACCCAGCTCATGCGTGTGTCACGTGTGCGTGCCATACGAGCAGCCCTCGGTACACTGACGAGCGGCAAGGANGCTCGTGCCTGTTCCCAGCTCATGGATGGGTCACGTGCACGTTCCATTTAAGCAGCCCTCGGTATACTGACGAGCGTCCTTGCCGCTTATGTGAAGCTCACGTGTATCTTAGGTTAACCACAACCCTGTACACGCACGAGCGGCAGGGACGCTCGTCAGTGTACCCGACAAATGCGCGACCCTCACACACATCGACTCAGGCTGATGTCAGTACATGAACGAGCGTCGCGGCCGCTCGTACATGTTCCGAATTCTCGCACTCAGTCGGTCATCGACTCCCGCCAATCATGCAGAGACGAGCATCTTTCGACCGTGCCTGGGATTCCATCGCCCACCCGCCCTGACTGGGTACGTGCACGAGCATCGACCACGCTCGATTTTTTGATCATCGATATCATTTCAAATACCCTCCATTTTTGATCATCGATAACCCTGGTTCCTCGATCGGTCATTTTAACATCGTTCGTTCCTCAAATCGCTCATTTTAACAACACTCGTTCCTCAAATCGATCAATTACAGATTATCTGCCATGTTTCATTTCAAACCCATTTCCGCTCACACATATATAAATCGTCCTCATTTGCTTATCCCAGCTACATTTTGAATCCCCTTCAAAGTCTACCACAGTCTTCACCCAACTCCCAACTCAACCCTTCGCCTTTCACCTTTGTCCCAACCCCTCCACCCCAACTCATTCCATATGGCAGCTGCAAACTACCCCGACGAAGATCAGGAGCTGAAGCAAATCAGCCTCCAGTCATTCGTCAAGGAGGCAGGCCACTTGTTCGAGGAGTTCCGTGTTGTCAACCAGAATCACGAGCCACTCACCGCTGCGTTCAATGCTCAGCGCTTCATCCGCTACGTTCTCGCCAGTCGTTCTCTCAACGACAACGGTGAAACCGTCAACCGTCTCATCGTCAATCCCCGTATGGGTCACGTCGTCAACCCGCAGCTCGAAATCATGTGCGACTACGACTCCATCATTGGTGTCGACAAGCAGATCCCATACACGATCCCCTTGGCTATCTTTCCAGTCCCCCCCTTTTTGGAGACACTCAAAAAGAAAAATCATATCGAGGTCGCTGTCACTGTTCGGGTATGTTCTTTCTCGCTTCCTTCTTCACATCCTTTTGTAACCTCACCTTCATTTTCACCATCCATTTCAGGGCACAGAGACGATGGTTTCCCTCCACAACATACCAAACCTTGCACTTGGCAAGGTTGCTCAGCGTCACGTCGTTCGGTGCCATTTCCCTGCGTCTCTCAACCAGGGTGACAGTGTTGCACTGTCCCAACCGATGCTCAGAGACTTCTACAACAAAGTCCTCTGCCCATCCATGGTCGAGGCCCATCCATTTCATGCCAGCCACTACCCCATCGACTACACCTCAGCCTTCATGTCCTCCAGGGATGTCCAAGGCAGGCTTCACAACGGTACCATAGACATGCCTCACCACTGCCTCAATAAGCTTGCGACTGCCATGCTCGATCGTGCTGAGGAGGACAGTAGGTTTGCTGGGATGTTCTTTTCCCACGAACTTTGCAGATCTAAGGGCCAAGCTCCTCATGAGCCCGATGATGATGAAGCCCGTCAAGCTGCCCTGGACTATCTCTTTGAATTTGTCAACCTCAATCTCATTCACCCGAGCAGCTGGAAGGTTGATGTCGGCCTCGAGATTTCCCTCCCTCACAGCACAGTCCATTGGTGCATTGACAATATTGGTGACACCCTCAACCTTGCTCTCCCCAGCATATCTGTCTCCGATCGACAGCATCTCGTTGCGAGCATTCAGAAGTCTTACGATGGCCGTGGGATCCAGGTTGATCGGGATGCACAGATAGGCGAGATCGGAGGCTTTCGTCTGGTTCCTGGCACTGCTGGTAGAAAGGATCGAGTTTGTTATGTCCAAGCTTATACTACGGACAAGACCCTTCACTATCAGCTCCATCCGGGAGTTTGGTGTCATCAGAGGGCCCGTGATCTCCTTCCGGGCATGCTCGGGAAGCTCCTCAGTGATCTCGAACACATTGGAGCTGTCTACATCAGGGCCGCAGGCAACCACGATGCTACCAATCAAGAAGGCTGTGCTCGGCTCGAGGCCAGGATCTCCTTCGAACATGCGGTTGATTACCTTACTGACATCCCGCCGGCCATTCTTCGGACCCTCATCTGCATTCCTACCAAGACCTTCTGGTATGTTTCTTTCTTCTGTCTGCCTCTNNNNTCACCCNCTCANACNCACTTCCTTTCNGCACAGGNTNTTNAAAGCTTATCGCTTGGCCGCACTCAACATTGTCTTTCAGCACTTCCAAGCACCCTCCCCTGAGATTCATCCTTGGAGGCGGTCTCTGACACTTGGTGCCGTCTGCATCTGGATGCTCAATGCACTCAACTACCGTCCCGATGACTATGAGCCCCACCGAAAACTCGCAAGCCTCACGTGCTGGAACAAAGTCCATATTCCAGCTTATGACCCCAACCCCGACGTCGAGGATCCCGAACTCGGTGGAGTCCACCCGGTGCACTACAGACATGGTGTCTGGTTCCTTGCCGATATCTGGACATCAGATTCCGTCTATCGCATGCCGGGATCCGCAAACAGTGCCGACCCCGATCTCCTGGCTCAGCTCTACAACTACGCTCACATGGGGCAGATCAAGTCTGCATTCAAACTCTCGACTGTTCGCACCCCTAAAGGCCCGTCGAATCCGGCCCGTACCCACAACCGCAATGTCCGTGTCACCACAGACATAGCCGAGCTCCAAGATCTTCCGGATGAAGATGTCGTATACTTCGATGATCCCGTCCATCTTCTCGATGTCCAGGTCAAGCTGCACTTCCGCCCCCTCCGAGGTCGCAGACGACGTCGGCGTCGGCGTCGGTGTCAGCTTCCGCTTTTCGCGACCTTTGTCCTTCTTAAGGGTGCGCGAGGGCGAAGGGCCGAGCGAGAGGAACGAAGAATCCTGATGAATGTACGACGGCAGTGGCGGGACGGAGGCCGAAGACGCGGATCCCTCGCGCTCCTCGGCTTCCACGCGAGGTTTGCTGCGCGACCGCTTGAGCTTGTTGAACAGGTTGATGGACGATTTTTGCTTTCGCGGGGTCGTGGGTACTGCGAGGGCCCGTTCGCTGTGGGCAGAGCTGCTCCCGACACTGCCGTCGATGCTATGAGACTCGCTGCCGTACGGACGCGCGGGCGGCTGGCGCTGTGTTGATGGAAATGAAAACGACGACTTGCTGCTGAAGCCGAATGACCGCGGTTGCTTCGGGGGAGGTGCAGGCTGGCAAGACAAGGCGCGTATAAGCATTAAAACACGAAAAGAGAATATAGACTAGAGAGTTTTGCAACCACCAGGATCGGCTCCATTCATATGACTCCGAAAGCCTTCTAGTCATATCACTCCTTCATTCCATTCAAGATTCGATTCCAGCGGTTGCAAAACCTTTCAAATGAAAGAGACTCACGGGCTCGTCGTCTGGAAGTGCCCATGGCGCGATGTCGATGCGCGAGTCGATGGGGTGGGGAGAGGCAAAGGAGAGGCCTTCTGGAGATAGGTACTGGCCGTTGTGCATGAGGGAGTTGAAGACCTGTGAGGCCATGGCGAGTACAAAGCCAGTCCCTTGTACTCTACTCTCCATATCGCCGGTTTATTGCACGGCCTCGGCTCCCGCCGGCCGGAGCGCCCGTTCTGGCGCTTGAGACACTGCAACGGTCTGCAACCCGGCCTGACCGAGGTCAGTGTCGGCCCACGGTCGCCCACCCATGCTCTTTTGAACGCTCCCATTGACCAAGTCCGCCTGGGACGTCCAGCCAGGCTCGTGTACATCCCATGTCTTCGACTTCACCGTCTCCATCCGCGTCCTCGTCTGCAGCAGCCGGCTCTATCCAAGTGCCAAGCTCATTAAAGGTACGCCTCGCCCGCGTCTCCGCTGCGCGCTCCCCCTCATTCACAACTCCCAGATCGTCGGCATCGTCCTCGCCGTGGTTAGCGGCGTGCTCATCGGATGCAGTTTCGTCTTCAAGAAGAAGGGGCTCTTGCGATCACAGGCCGGCCAAACCGCCGGTCAGGGTGTCGCCTACCTCAAGTCGGTGAGCACCGCGTCGCGTCTCCAGGAGTGCCTATCGTCCTGACACCTTGATGCGCAACAGGTATTATGGTGGACTGGGATGATTAGTGCGTGTCTCTATGTCCGACAAATTGACGCGTTGCTCATCAACCTCGATAGTGATGATTGCTGGGGAGCTTTGCAACTTCGCAGGTGTGTGCTTCCGTCTCTGTTACATCCCACATCCTGACGACGCGCAGCATACGCATTTGTTGAGGCACTCGTCGTCGTGCGTCGTCTCATTGCCTACCGTTACCCTGCCCTCAAGTTGTCCCTAGACACCGCTCGGTGCTCTCTCTGTAGTGATATCCGCAATACTTTCGTCCTTCTTTCTCAACGAGAAGCTCACATTCTTTGGGTGGCTCGGGTGTGGTCTCTGCATCGTATGCACTGCCCGCTCTCTGTTCGCCGCGCTTCTCACCTCGGCCTTTCCAGATCGGATCCACAATCATCGCCCTCAACAGTGCGCGCCTCCCGGCTTTCCGCTTCGTCCCGCGCGCTGACGCTCCTCCACAGGTCCGCCAGAACCAACAATAGGTCACATCAAGGATTTCCAACATCTCTTCATCTCTGTTGGCTTCCTCGTATACTCAGGCATCCTCATTTTCATCGCCCTCTCCATTATATTTTACTTTGGCCCAAAGTAAGTGGTTAGGGCTGACCGATCACTGCACTGCCTTTCATCAGCTCTGTGTCATGTTGTGATACTCAACATCGTCTAAACATAGGTATGGCAGCAAGAACATGATTTGGTACATCCTTGTGTGCAGTGTTATCGGCGGAATCAGCGTTAGCGTCACCACTGGTTTGGGATCTGCTATCGTTACCACCGTCATGGGCGAA
>SFCI01000844.1:0-14380 GCA_004681135.1 Hericium alpestre | reverse complement strand
TTCCAACGATTTGCGTGCATCTGCATTAACCATCGGTATGATATAGTGCTGGGTGACGATCGCTCCAAAGCTCACCGGGAGGTGAGGTTTTTGAGCTTTGCAATGCTCTGCAACGAGATCCCTCCTGGACCCATTTTCGCTGATGTTGACGCAGAGCACAACAGGTGCGGATAGAAGACTCGGTACTTAATACATTAGGTAATACACCCACACAAGGGGTTGGTAACCGTAAAGCCCGACAAGAATTCCCCCCAGCCTCAAGAAACCAAGAAAATAATTGTCCGATGTCGTAGTAAAATATATAACGAAAGGTTAACAGTGGTAAGTATTGGACGCTAGGACCCACGGAAAGAGCGAAGGCCGTGTTCATATCTAGACGCCCGCCCTCAGCGAAACCGTAGACTTATACGGGGGCGGCGACATCGACGAGGTATCCTCTATGGTGGCGAGCCCGGGAGGCCAATGCTGAACATTCATCTGCTGGTGACCAGGAGACAGCGCACGACGGTACGGCGGTGACCTGACGGTGCTGCCGAGTCGCTGGTGGCCCATCTCGACAAGGTCTTCGACAGTCAGACTGCTTTGGCTCCGTGCTTCTCTCCATTGCGATTTGGTCGTGGCCATAAGTACCGCGGTGAAGACGATCTCGTTCAACATGGGAATCCCAGCCTCGAACACCATAAGCTCGGCCTTGAGTGAACCGTGTTGTGGAGGAAGAAATACGGCGAGAAGGGTCGGTGAAGATGGTGGCGGAGTGCCGTTGGTATGGGATGGAAGGGGCGACTCGGACCGTGTACTTGCCGACGAAGAAAAGCACTGCCAGGCCCTGAGACCAGACCATAGGATATCCAATGTGGATCCATAGTCTTCTCTGTGCTTCCATTTGCAACGACAACCACCCGCGTCAAACGCGCGGGATCTGTCAAGGACAGATGGGAAGGACATGTAAGCACGGATTGCAGGAAGTGCGAAGCTGACGGCACTTACTGGCTGCCAAACAGACTTTTCGTCCTACTCAAAAGCTCTTCATATCGCATGCGACGTCCGTCTGCTACAACCATGTGCTCGTCCTTGGCCGTGGTGTCCCACTGCACCTGCGCCACCTCTAGGACATCGCCCGCCTGGCCAAACCGATGTAACGTCGTCACTCCAGCACGGGTGATGGTGGTATAGAGCGGTTGCCTGGTATGTTTGTTAATGAATGACGTGTCCAGCACGTTCTTGCTGGTGAGGACGAGATGGCAGCTCGCCGTCTGCGGCTTCAAGCCGTCCCATTTTGGCGGCTGCAGGCTGGGAGAGCGTCGATGCATCTGGGAGTAGTCGTGCGCTGGAAGCCTCCTCTTGTCCTGGAGTCGTGGGTCGACTTAAGATGAAAGAGAGACAAGCACAAAGGGCTTTGGAGGCTTGAAGCACTAGCTGATGTGAAAGATGACCGCCCTTGATGCCCGTCGTCCTAGCGCTACGGCGCGGCGCCCACCCCCCAAACGCGCTTGCTCAATGCTTCTTTCGAGTATTGTTCTAACGACGGAATCGTGGTGAAGTCGAAAAAAGGGACTGCTGCTGGTAGGGCTGAATTTCGAGTCTGCAAGCGGGACGAATTAAGTTTTCACGTAAGTAATATCTGCTAAACCCTTTATGCGCCCAAGGGCCAGATACTTACGAGGAAATGTTATTATGCCGTATTTTTTTCTGCATGCCTCATGGCACGTACAGCGATGCACATATTCACAGTCAGGAAGGAAGGTATTAGCAGGAATAGCGAGCGGAGAATTTTGCTTGAATTATGCCCATGAGGGCACGTGAGAGGATCGCGGTTGATGTTTAGTTGTTTGGTTGTCGCCCGGTTGCAACTTGACAACGACCTCAACCTGGCCGCCGTTGACCGCTATTGTTTATTCTCTATCCTTCTCTATTTCTGTCAAGCTTGCGGGTCTCGCGAAGGATAATGTCCTTGACCAACAGATTCTCTGGGGTGGTCTTTCTTGGTTTGTTGGTATCTGCACAGGCTGCAATTCTCTTCGATGCGCGTCAGACTTGGCCGGATCCCTATAGCCTGCGCCCAGCTCAGCTTCTGCCTCTAGCTCGTTATCTCAACTCCAACGCGTCTGAAGAGATCTCTCACTTGGTGTCTTATCGGTCTTTCTATGCCAAATCTGCTCTCCTGGAGGCCTCTCGGACAGTTTCTCGAAGCCATGCGGACGCTGGGCTACGCAAACGCCAGACGCCCTATCAAACAACTCCCCAGGACACCCGTCCTACGCCCGAACCCACCGGCAGTCCATCGCCTTCCACAACGTCCACATCGTGGACGCAGAAGACTTCGCCCTTATCATGCCGGGCGCTGCTGGAGGTATGTACGGCTTCGCGCTCGATCGCTTCATGACCCACTTTGATACGTTCATTTGCCCAGAGCTCGTATCGGACGCAGAAGCAGACGGCATCTCCTTCTGCACCCCAGGCACTGCGGATCCCAGTTGCACAAACAGGCTTCCGGATGGCTTCATCACTGCCGCGGCGATCTCGAACGCCGACGACGGCTCGTGGATCCAGGTATATGTCTCGCGGCCCTTCTGCCCTCTGCCCAATCTAATATGGTCGTCATCCTTCTCTGTTGCGTCTATAGGTAACCGGGTGCATGGACGCCACAAAGTTCCATCTAGACCCCTCCGATACCGGAGGGCAGTTTGACGTCCGGTATCCCAATGGCGCACAATGCACCTTTGGAGGCTACGGCGCCAGTTTCATCGAACTGTGCGTCTCCCGATAAGCCATTGCGTATCCTGCCTCGCTGACCATATCCCGCATCGTCATTCCTGCATCCACGGCGTTCTCCGGGAACAGCGTTGAACCGGCGCTGAACCGCTTCTGCATGCGCTGCTGCTCGTCAGCTGACGATCAGGTCAACTGCAACTCGCACATGGATCGCCTGGGCTGCGAAAACGCGGTCCCCGGCCAGTACGATTTCCCCGACCTCGGCGTCTCCTGCTCCTGATTTCGGCAGGCCCAACTCCAAGGCTGCGGGGCGTGAGGGGTGCAGGCACGCCCATGCTCCCCTGTATGTTTACGACCCTTTATGACCCTAGTTCTGTCTTTATGATCTGATTGGTTCATGCGAGCCATCGACCCATCCTATTTTCGTGTCCTATGCAGCTTCTATGTCCCTGTCTACCTACTGTCATTTACGGGCTGTATCCTCGCATCCGTATAATGTAATAAACACACGATTCGTGGAGCTTCCGACTCGCTCAGTCGATCTAGTGCCGCACACCTAATGTGAAAGCATGAGGTGCTTCCGCTTCTGTCGTAACGCGCGAAGGCGAAGTTGCGAAGGTGCGATGACCGCAGTGACAGGAAATGCATAGATAGAGCGCATGGACATAACGTCTGTGATTGATGTATGTACTGCGGCATAACGAAGCACGAGAATGAGGCGAGGATGCGGTACGTATGGGACACTAGAGTACAAGATACGATACACAGAGCAAAGCAACCGAGCAATCGCAGACGGCCTGCTCTACAGGCATGATAAGGCAAATCCGCACCTATGACACCAACACCAAGAATGAACCCCCACCGAGAAGCGGAGCCAATGCTACTTTTGTATGACTGAATAATGAGCGGAGACAGTTGATCGAACCGAAAATGCGAGATGTGAGCTGAGAATCATCAGAGAATAAGAGAAGCCGCCCGGCCGCGCGGGCAGATGCAGAGGATGTCGAGTCGAGTCGAGACAGAGAGCAGAATGGGACCACGGCAGACAACAGCTCAAGCCTTCCCGAAGACGAGCTTGCCCGCGGCGCCGCCCCTATTGCTCTTGTCGACCTCGACGCCGACGAGGCGCGTCTTGGACCCAAGCCAGTCGATGCGCCGCACGCCGCCCTCCCAGAGTGCCCGCCGCTCGCCTGAACCCATCCCGCCGCATACCATGGCTGACAACAGCGAAGAAAAGTTCCAAGACATGAACAGCTTCGAGCGCGCGCTCGAGAAGGGCGACGCGCCGCACCACGTCGTGCACACCGCGGCCGAGGACGATGTCTACCACTTCGATGCGGCAGACCTGGACCGCGTGCAGCGCAAGCTGAAGCAGCGTCATGTGCAGATGTACGTGCTCCGAAATTTTCCCTTTGGCGACCGCGAACTGACCGCTTCTCATCAGGATTGCTGTGGGTTCTTACTTCGCCCAGTGTCAGAGCCTGTCGTGTCTGACAGTGGGGCATCATAGATTGCAGGGACGATCGGAACGGGTCTGTTTCTTGGGTCGGGTGAAGCGTTGCAGGGCGCAGGTCCCTTAGGTGCTTTGATCGCCTATATTCTCGTGGGCACCGTTGCCTATGCGTGAGTAGGATGCACTTGTCTATGAGCATCAAAATCTTACAACTCTCAATAGATCATTATGCTCGCTGGGCGAAATGACTTCGCTCGCGCCGATTTCGGGAACGTTCCCCCATTTTGGTACGTAGGATGCATGATGTCATGCAACAGATTTACTGAAGCCATGTTCAGCTGCTCGATGGGTGGATCCTGCATTTGGTTTTGCTGTGAGTTTTTCCAGATTTTTATAAATAATAATATGGTATCTAACCTCCACGATAATAGATTGGATGGGTGAGTGAAAGACTCCTCCAATGTTAGGTCTGCGATATTCATGCGAGAATAATTTGCGGATAGAATTACTTCTATGTGAGCGCACCTCGTTTGCTTATCAGACGCATCTGCTGACATCTCTCCCCAGACCCAAGCGTGAGTTTCAAGACCGCCGCCCACTTGGTATAATCCTAATAAAATTTCTACAATCTAGTGTCACTGTACCAGTCGAGATTACCGCAGCGTCCATCTTGATTACGTTCTGGGATGACGACGTGAGTATAAGCTTCATCACTTATCATCTATGGAAACAAAGAACTCATGATTTAACAGACTGGTCACACCGCCGGCTACATCGCAGTTCTTTGCTTCTGCGTATGCTTAATCAACATTTTCGGTGCCAGGTAAGTCGGCGACATTTGACGCATAATTCCGCAAATTGATCGTACTACCTCATAGATGGTTTGGAGAATGTGAGCCTGGGCATTGTGATCAGCAGCGCAAGATGCTAATTCCCCTCCTGCACAGCGGAATTCGTCTTTTCCATTATCAAGTTGATCATGATCACGGGTCTTATCCTCGCGGGTCTCGTCATTGACCTCGGCGGTGGTCCTGACCATCAACGACGTGGTTTCCAGTACTGGAAGAACCCCGGTCCCGTCGCAGGCGCCGGCCTCGTCCCCAGTCGTCCGTCTCTGGACAAGTTCCTAGGTATCCTGTCCGTGCTCGTCCAGGCCGCCTTCTCATTCCAGGGCATGGAGCTCGTCGCTATGTAAGTGATGCTCTGGACGTCCTGCTGTGCGTAGAGAGCTCATAGGCATCTCCAGCGCTGCCTCTGAGACTGAGAACCCAAGGCGGAACATCGCGAAGGCTGTCCGCCGTGTCTTCTACCGTATCATTATCTTCTACATCCTGGGCATCCTGATCACTGGTATGCTTGTGCCATACGACGACCCAGCTCTCCTAAACGGTTCGTAATCCATACTCTAAAATAACAATATTTTAACGTGTATGTTCCTCAGGTTCCGGCACGGCTTCCGAGTCTCCATACGTCATCGCCATGCGCAGGGCCGGTATCAAAGTGCTGCCCTCCATTGTCAACGCCGGTATTTTCACCAGCGCCTTTTCCGCCGGAAACAGCTTCCTCTTCTGTGCCTCGCGTATCCTCTACGGTCTCGCCGTTCGCGGACAGGCGCCCAAGGTCTTTGCATACTGCACGAAGAATGGTCTGCCCATCGTCGCGGTCCTGTTCTCTGTAAGTATCTGCATATCGATGTGGGTGGTATGTTGACATATCCCTCAGTGCGCCTTCTCGCTCTTGGCATTCATGAACGTGTCGAACTCGGCCGCGAACGTCTTCAAGTGAGTATTCATGGCCTTGCCCGCCGCAGCAATTTGCTGATCGCTCTTGTGTCCTGCAGCTGGTTCGTGTCATTATCGACCGTTGGTGGCTTCCTCACCTGGGCCGCCATCAACTTGACGTACCTCCGTTTCTGTGAGTCCTGCAGTACTCCACTTTACATGCCGACCGTCGACTAATATGCATTCGTCCAGGGAGCGGCATGCGGGCGCAGGGCTTCGACCGCAAGCAGCTCGTCTATTTCAGCTCCTTGCAGCCGTACCTGGCGATCTGGGGCCTGTTCTGGGTCATCTTCTTCACGCTCATCAACGGCTTCGAGGTCTTCTTCGAGTGGAACACCGCGGACTTCCTCACGGCATACATCAACCTCCCCATCTTCCTCGCGCTGTACGTCTTCTGGAAGGTCGTGAAGCGCACGAAAGCGTGGCGCGCGAAAGATATGGACTTCACGACGGGCATCCCGACGCTCGAGGAGACGGACTCGCCAGAAGAGCCGCCCAAAAACCTAGGAGACAAGATCTTCAACATACTGTTCTGATCGCGTCGAGGGGAGGGGAGGGGAGGGGAGAGTTGTACTGCTAGGAGCCGGGTGCGGTGTAATTGGGGGACGGCTGTTCTGCATGATATACCAGAGAGCGCACTATACGATACGTTTCGCATGTAGCTGATATCTGTTTTCGATAATGGATTTCCTCGTCTCGCAGTTGTTGTCGCACTTCGTAATGCAAGCTATTCAGATCAAGATGGTATATGGTGCCTTCAAAATCCCATCATCTTTCTCCGTTCTCCCTTCACAGCAAGTACAGTACTAGCATCTTCACAAGCCAAATTCGTCCAAGTTTCCTATGGTGCGGGACGGCAACTGGCCACTACTTTTGTACAGTGGCCAAATTGGCTGGGCGAAAAAAAAAATTACATTAAGGGCCCGGATATACATGTTTTCGCTGCAGAACACACCTGTACACTGTCAGAATGCGAGCCGATACTGATTCTGACCTGTTCTATTGCATTTCCCCCAGAATGATCAGTTTCGAGCAAGTTTCGAGTGAGGGTGTCCGTTAGGCGCCGTCCCAATTAGGAGATTATCACGTGTATGTGTACCAAATATGGTATATACTTACGTGGTTGGCCAAATCTGTGGGACCAAAATTAATTGCTCTGTCAGTTTTTGACCCTAGCAACAATTGCTCTGGTAGGATTGTTCCTCCCCTCAAACGGAGCACTTTGGCAAGAGGGATAGAAAATCCGGTGAAAACTCGCCTTCCTATTTTGGCTGTACAAAAGTAGTGGCCAGTTGCCGTCCCGCACCATAGGAACCTTAAAAATAAATGGAGTCGACTCGGTACGGAGAAGGGAATCGCACGTAGTAGTTATGTATATGTACGGCCTTGCACTACAAGTCAGATAAGTCAACATGTTTCAGTATTAATAAATACAGATGCCAACATCATGTAATGCCGGGAAGATCTACATCGAGGCATTGAGTCATCCTGAACGTCCGCGATGACAGTTGGGGACATACCAGAATACCAATGGCGAACAATCGCCCGAAAATGTGAGACATCAGTTTCTAACAATCTTTACACAGTCAACGCTTCTCTGCTTTCCTTCTCCCGCAGGACTGAATCCGATTCACAATCAATACCGCTGTCTTCCACGACCGCAGGATGCGTCTCCAGGCCGAGCTCGAGCTCAGTGTTTCTGCTCCATCCCAGTCCCAACGAAATCCGCAAGATAATGAGTTGGGGAGAAAGGCACTAAGGCGTTGAGTTAGTCAAAAAACTTGGCCGCATTGTGATGGACTGGAGTTCAACTCACGCAGAAAGCATTCAGCATACGGCTGAACACGGGCGCAACTGAACTGTTTACGGCGAGCGTGATGAGGCTTAACGTGCCAACAATGCTGTACGGCAGTGCAGACCCTACGAAGATTGCAACGACAGAGGTATATATCCGCGCCGATTGAGAATTCATCATCGAGCGTGCGCGCTGCCGCATCACCAGGAGACGGGCACTGATGAGAATGGTGACAGAGATATTGACTGCGACGGCAATCGCTGTCCAGATGTCGAGAAAGCTGGCAGGCCTTGGAGAACGCCAACTCTAGGCAAGGCGCTTTTAGCGACGCTCAAAATGCTCATGACTAGAATTGCGTTAGTAATAGGGCCTAACAGGAAGGTGAACGAAGGTGCATACCTGTATTCGTTAGGAGCAAGGGTACTGGCAGTGCAAGAACCCATAGCTTGCGGCCCCAAATCATGTAACTTCTGTATATCTAAAGACAAGTTAACAGTTAACATATGTATGTCTATCGCTGAGAACGAAAACTTACTAAGAGAGCATCACCGGAAAGGTTTGCGAATGACGAGGCAGCCGATGCCAAGGTCTCGAGCCACGAGGACAGATGATTGGTATAATAGGCAAGTGGACCGCCCGGGACATCGCGGTGGTCAATCCACATAAGGTCGCCGATGAGCAATGTTGACACGACGTTGAGAGTCATAGCAACAAGGAGCGTCGCCCCAAAGGCTATGTAGAAGTTGCGCACAAGGGGCTGACGGATGCGGGGCCTGCTAAGAAACAAATATGTCGACTGTACGAACATGTAGAACTGGAGTCCTGGGAGATGTTCCTTCGGTTAGAATATGTAGAAAACGATGTTTCGTACTGAGCACACCGTAAAGGAAAGCCAGCAACACATCCCCGACGTAAAGTGAATGCTCGAATGAAGATCCAGTGGCCATGGTGCAGCTGCAAGGCAACGTTCTCTCGAGAGCAAGAGATGAAGACAAATGACCACCTGCTTTGTGGACGGCGGTCGACTCAAGGCTCGGCCCACTTTATATACAGCGGTGTACAGTCTTTCAGTGCATGGAGTGGGAAGCAAACAATAGCGATCAAATAGCACCACGCTATCGAGGACCGAATGCAGACCTGCACAGGCGTAGAAGCATGTCAAGGTGCACGCATTCAGATACTGTGAACAAACCCGCCCCGTCGCAATAGAAGACATCTTCGATGTACCCGCATGCAATAGAACATGAATACAATCATCCAAGGACATGGGTAGGTCGCAAGACGCTGTATCATTGATGATCGCCTTGCGAGATTTCGCACCTTTGGTGCTCTTGAAGAGAAAAGGCTCCTGCTTCGGGACGTGGTGCGAGGAACAGAGTTCCCGAAGACAGAGCGACGAAGACAGAGCGACGACGTGTTCGCAGCCAAAACCTCTGTCGACGGGATTGCTCAACCTGCGGATGATGAGATCAGAAGACGAGTTCGAAACCTGACCGACGCGACGTACGAAGGTCGATGGACCCGGTCGGTCGGAGATGGTACTGCAGCTTTGAAGCCCAATATGGACAAAGAATTCACATGTGGCAAGCATCCACGGTACGTTTCCGAACACGTTCATTTAGCCAGTGGATCAAGTGGGAGTGGTGCTCACATATATGGCAAACCATTCTCATCGGGTCTAGACGTTCAGCTGGTTAATGATGGGCAGCCTCCCCAAAGCCCCCCACTCATACATTTCAGCCTCGAGCTCTGTCCATTAGCATGATGATCAGATGTTTCTGACGTCTATTTGAGCCCAGAATGAAGGCAGAGCTGAATCCGTGAGACGTGGTCGACTAAAGAACACGCCGGGCGCTGCCTTTAATCATAATACGTCTTCGATACGGCGGTCTTATTACGTAGCTGGCAAAGCTGGATATTGGAACATAAAGGTCTCCACCGATTGACACGAAGGAGTGAATAATGACGGACCCACGATCCCAGAGTTTCACTGCTTCCTGCCTTCTTCTTGATTGGCTCTACATCCATCACTCTCAGGTCTGGACTGCCTGACCCACTGCACCGAAGCGCAGACGACACGGAGGAAACAGATGCAGGCAGACCAAAGGTGGCAAGTTCCAAGACGATTCGCGGAGTCCTCAACTAGGGAGATAGGTACTAGCCAAATATTGACGATTAGCATAGTCACAGGAATCGCAGTGCGGAAAACTGACGTGGAAAGCGCTCAACAGGTTATCAACGGCAGACGCCACCCTGCCCATGGCGTTCAAGGCAACGAACGCGATGCCCGACTCAATGAAAATGGCGATGCCGCTGGTGCAGATGCACCTCATTTGCGGGAGCAATTTGAACTTCATCTGCTCGCACATTACCCGAAGACTGATAAGGAAGTGGACAAGGAGGCGGATTGTGACAGCCAGCGTGGTCCAATTCTCAAGACAGCTCGCCGAAAGGCCGTGCCAGGGAGTGTGTTTCCCAAACTTATGGCAGCCAGCGCTGCGAGCTGAGAAGGCCACAAGCCTGGACATGAGCTGCAGAAAGGGAAGCATACAAAACGCGAGTGAATCAGCAATCATAATAGGGGACGAAACACTGTAATTCTACACACCTGGCTTCAAAAACTCATAAACGTCTCTGCATCCATCCAGCGGCGAGATACGCGCACGCGTCCAAGTACTTAGTTCATGATAATCAGGAGAAAAAGAAATTTGGGGACCACGTTCAGTTGCCTGTCTACTCAATGACATCGATTCTGCGATCGAAACACGACCTTTACATGCATATGACGAGAGGCCCGAGGACCATCGCCCGACTTACGCCTGCCCGTGCGGCAACAATCTGGATTCCGGTTTCTCGCGACCAAAGTTAAAGAAATGCAGGAAGATACAGGTTTTGGGCTATGCTGAAAGGCTAAGGAAGCTGCAACCCTCGCCCTCATGCAGTCCAGACACCCCTGATGAGCTCCGTAAGACCTGCAAGCAGAAGAAACTGGCTGTAGTTGACCGGTCCAGACAGCACGTGATAATGGACATACCGATGTCATTGGTGTTGAACTGGTAAACGCCGATGAGGACGCCGACGGTGGCCGTCCGCAGGCCCCATTTTGCAACCTTGCCCAGGACAGGGAACTTGCGCTCGTGGAGGTAGTCGACGAGGATGGTGTCGAACTGAGAGGGGTGAGCACACGACCGAGGAGAGCAGAGCTGCGACGTACGCCGATGTGACTATGCATGACCAGACTGACCCCCAAGATTCCATCAAGGAGAGGCGCAGAGGTGCCGCTTGTGACGAACGCGGCGGCAGTGAGAGGGACGAGGCCTGCGGAGAGCAGACGCTCGAAAGCCCAGTGGTAGGAACCGTGGGTCTTGGATGGCGGCGGGAATGTGGTGGGGTCGTTGACGCTGCCCGGGTAGATAGCTAGCCGAATCGATGAGAACGTTTCAGATGACGACCTGGGTGTAACTCACGGCCGCCGGGGACATATGCAAACTTGGTGTTCGACCGCGCTATTGCACCAGAGTGAATACCAGCTACCAAACTCACTGATACACAAGACTCACCGAACGGAACTAGCGAGCGACGCGCAACATTGGCAGAGATGCGTCTGCCGATGGTCGAGCGCACGATGGAAGTAGAGGCCATTGTCGTTGTCGTCGTCGACAATAATGTGGATGATAGACGGAGGAGAGGGCGAATCCGGCGGGCGTCCTCCTCTCGTTCGGGCGTTTCCGTGATAACGTCAAGAGATCCGGTCAGCAGAAAGCGCAAACACGCTGCATCCCATTGGCTCGTTCCTTCTTATCTTCCTCGACTTGTCCTCGACCGGCTTATTTAATGCTTGATGACTCTTGCACCTCATTGACTGAAGTCTATGCAACTATTTAGTAATTCCTGGAGGTTGAATTTGACAATACTTGTATTTCGCCGATTTGCGGGCCAAAGCAAGCAACCCGCGACGACCGCGTACAGTAGTACTTAGGTGAGTTTCATATAACTCGAGGTAAATTTGACCTGACATCGACCCACTGCATCAGCAGTAAAGTAGAAGCTTTCATAGTCATCTGTTGATTTATTCGTGATTAAAGTTATACTTTAATTTGGGCTAATCGTTCTGCTCGCCCGGATTGCTTGAGCTTTCGCTCTCTGCGAGCAGCTCCCATGCGAGCAGTCTCCGCGTGCGTCCGCACCGCGTCGAGCCTCTTCGCCGGTACGTCTTTTACTTCCGTCCATTGCTGACCCATGCGCTTCCGCCTCAGTCCCGGCGGTCGAGATGTGCTGGCTGATGTCCGACGCGGGGATAAGGATCTCCGCGAGGGAGACAGAGTAGTCGGGCAGGAAGAACAGCGACAAGTACTGGTTGGTGTCGGGATCCTTGTTGATGATACGTGCGACGTTGACGATCAGGCGGATGGTCTGGACGTGCACGCAATGAGATAAACGGAGACAATGAGTCCAAATGAGATGAGAAACTGACCAGCTTGGCGATGTGATCTGACGGATGAAAGTTAGATGTCGCCCACGAGATATCGGGCTGAGAGGACTTACATGCAGGGGCGGCTTTCCCAGCGAAGAACACGACCTTCTTGTTGACCTTCTTGCGTTCTGCGGGCTTCATCTTCTTGATCTTAAGATATCTCTGATATTCCGGGAGTCATATTAGCTCGTCCGAGACCGCACAGATGCATTTTTATACGCACATGAATCACGCCCAAGATATTCAACGTCTGGCGCTTGTACTCATGCAACCTCTACCATTGACACAGTCAGCCCACTTTCCACCTCCCAAACCACCCCAGCGCAAATTGACGCACCTTGATCTGCACATCGAACATCGCATTCGCATCGACCTTCACGCCCATCAGCTTCTCTACGAACATCGCAAGCCGCTCTTTATTATATCGCTTGACGAACTCCCAGCGCTTCTGCAGCAAAGGATCGTCGACGTGGTCGAGCAGGCCCTCGAGCTTGTACAGGTCCTTGAGCCACACGTCCTTCGGGAGATTGAGGGTCTTGGTGATGAGGTCGGAGAGCCCGGGGTTGCATTGATCGAGCCAGCGACGGGGCGTGACTGAACAGAACTATATTCATACATGCTCCGAGGACGAGAGCAATAGTGAATACGCACTTCCGTTGGTGACGTTGCTAAACTTGCTCTGACCATAGAACTCGACAAAGTCAGGGAAGATCATCGAACGCACAAGCTGGCTGTGCAGCTCGGCGACACCGTTGACTTTTCTGCTCCCTATGCAACACATCGAATTGAGCCAGTTACCCTTAAGTCACCATCTATGGCACATACCGATCACGGCAAGGTTCGCCATGCGGACCTGCTTCGGGAAGCCCTCTGATACGAATAAATGGACGTTAACGGAGATTCACTGACTGAAGAGTGAACAACGCACCCTCGATGAGCGACATCCTTGCCAGCTTCTCGCGGTCACCCGGGAACTTCTTCTCGACAGCTATATCCAAGATGTCAGTAAAAATCATATCCGTGACAGAGAGAGCGATCGCACATGTCAAGAACAGCCTGGACGCGCGCATACAGTCAGATTTGCATGAGATAAATCATATTGGGAAGACTCACATGTTCTAAGCAACATTGGCAATGAGAAGAGAAGGAATGCGTTAGTTTCTGAATGTATGGGAGAAGACAGTACGCACGATGTCGTAGATAATCTGCATGTGACGCGGCAGGAGATGCTCCATGAGTGGGACAGCCCATTTCTGCATTTCGAGTCCGTCAAAGGTCGTTCGGCGAGGTAAGAGTAATTGCGCGCACCTCCAAAGCCTCCTGCAATGCAGAATCCGCGATGGTCAGTGCATGTTCCCATAAGGTCAAGGACATAAATTACTGACAGGTAGAACAGTATGGTTGGTGAAGAAGAACGTGTTGGTGACGATTGTCCACGCCGTGTCCCACGGGACGTCTTCCTCGTCTACGAGCACGCGCATCAGCTCGACGATGGCCAGCGTCGGGTGAGTCTTTGTGGAGGTTAGCATGCATTGAGCTGCATATACAAGAAGAGCTTACATCGTTAAGCTGGATGGCAGTATCTTGGTTCAATGATCAGTGCTCAGGCATGCCACAACAGAGAAATAGGAAATGTAGATACATTCGGCAAATTCAGATATCGGCTTTTCCATTTGTTTGAAGCGCCGCATCATGTCCGCGAGACTAGCTGCAGTCCAGAAATACTGCTGCTTCAAACGAAGCTCCTTTCCGACTTTCAAAACGTCCTGTCAATCCAGTATCCCTCAAGCGGATTCAAGTAGACACATACATGAAGTGTGGTCGTTCGGGTAGAGCACGGACGTGATAGCCGCCGCCGAATTCGACGATTCGACGGCGCGCTCATAATCTCCACGCTGAACAAGAATCAATTAACCTTCGGCGAAATTCCAGGAAGTGAAGGCGCACCATTGAAGCTCTGGAGATCAAACCCGCGCTTGGGTTTGCTCTCCCACAACCGCAGGTTATTCGTGTTCTTCGTCCCGTACCCAGGGATCATCACATCATACGCCTGCGCCACGACCTCCTGCCCGCCGCTCCAGAGCGCACGCCGCTCCCATCCCCATACCTCTCCGCACTGCCATAAAACCGCACCTCGTACGTGATGTCGAGCCGCGGCAGCTCCC
>SFCI01000843.1:0-14383 GCA_004681135.1 Hericium alpestre | reverse complement strand
CCGTTGATTGTGCTTGCTTCATTAAAATAAATTGCGCGAACTCAATCCATGTTGACAATGCTCGACCTGTTGGGAACATGGACGTTTTGCTCAAGCTGGTAAGCCTTGTCACCCGGTTGAGGACAAAAGCCGTTGCTAAGCGCTGACCGGGCAGAACTTCGGAATACTAGGAAACACGATGCAATTGTGCATCACGCTTGGTACGTATCCCGATGCATATGTCAATTCTTGTTCGCTCTGCACAGGCTCCGTCATGCCATTATTCCCCTCTTCAGAACGATGTGCTTTTGGGCCGCTACAAATGTAATTGTTCTCTGTGGTATAAGTAATACACTCGGAGGCCGCAGATGATCAGCATCCATTCGCTGCGACCTCCTTACTACACTGCCGACATTCATCAACATGGTTCTTCCGATCGTCCGTTACGCACCCGTCCCCCGAGATATATCTTTCCAACCTGGCGTCGGCTGCGTCCAGCCGCACTACGCTCATAGCCGCACTTCCAGCGCGGATCACTCCCACACTCCCACGTCCCCCACTCCTCGAACGGAATACTCCAGCCGTTGCCCGAGCCCCTCGTCCAGTGATTCATACCACAGCTGCCACACCAACCCCGACACCTCGGATCTACGCGAAGTTGAACGGGCTTACATCCCGTTAGACTCTCCGCCGCGACGCAAACCTGGATATTCGCCACCTTCATATTCAGTGCTGTCCAACCACTCGACGTCAGTACCCTCGCCACGCCTTGCGCCCAGCAATGGATATTATGAATTTCCCGCAGCACGGAAGCCGTTCACCATTCGCTCGCATCGCGGATCTGGCTACGATCGAGTCCAGAATGCTGGTCTTGCTGATCGACGGGATTATGACCCCGTGGCCCCACTGCGCAGTACAACAGCCCAGCCTGGGGCCGTGCCCAGCATGAGCGCAGGTAGGCTTTGCTCGCCTCGCATTAACCTTGACACTGCTTAACGCTGGGCTCCCCATCACTAGGAGCTGTATCCAATCCACCCATGGACGTCGAGAAACAGGCTCCACAGGAAGACGCGCAGCGGAAGGCATCATGCTGCACGTCATGCATGGAGTGCTGCTGTGCTTGCGAGGCGGGTCGCGCCTCGTCCTCCATTGCGCATCTGCGTCTTGCTGACAGTAGCTGCGGTGATGCTTAGACCCTCATGTATTGCTGCGCGGGCTGTGGAGACGTGCTGGACTGCGTCAGTTCACTTTTGTGTCTTGTGGTAGAGATCATGCTCATCGCAGGTGAGGATTGATGGAGGCTGGGCTCTCAGATCCTGTTGTGTTACTATGTGAAGTTGAAATTGTACCACTGTTCGAGAACAAGATTGTCCGAATACCTCGCACAGTTGTTTGCGGGGATACGATGGGCAAATGCACACAAAAAGGTATGCAAAACGTAGAGGACTCCGGCGCTATATATTATGCAGATCCAGCGCACTACCCTGCGACGTGTATAATGCCAGTAATACGAGGATACAATCAGAGTGTTCTGAACTATTGCTACAAAAACCAACTGTGAGTGATTGAGAGAATGATGACAGCGTATAGCGCGAGTAGCAAATGCAATCAAAGATTAAACGAAGTAAACGCCATTGCTTAAAACCCAAAAATCGCGGGGAACCTGTTTCGTGAATGACAAGGTGCCTCGTCGGTCGTGAATTATGCTGAAAGAATGAGGAGATGTACGGAGACAATGTCACTGCGTGTATGGAAATGACAGAAAATGCGTGCGTGTACGTGCGTTGGTCCTCGTAGTTTTCAAGACGCGTGGTCGTGAAAATGAGTGCTTGAGCCACTTCCGTGCTCCTTCAATATGCTCTGGGCAGATGCAGCAACGAGTCTACTATGGCGGGAGTGGAATGGGCCGGGCGGCGCGCCGTTGAGGGCCAGCAGGGCGGGGGGAAGCGGCGGCGGCAGCAGGACTAGCTTGAGGTGAGGACGGCGGGCGCTCCCATTCCTCTAAGAGCGCTTTCGCGATCGAAGGTTCTAGTTCCGTGCCGTCACGAGAAACCTTTACTTCGCGTCCGTGGTTCCATGGGTTGCGAAGTTGGCGCGTGCGGTTGAAAGGAAGTCGATCGGTGCGAATCCATTGGACAGGGAATGCTTCGCCCCATGTCACGTCTTCCGCCGGCCGTCCGTGAGCATTCTCTGCATCTGCCTTTGGAGGAGGCATAGGGCAGTCGCGAAACTCTACCTCCTGAACGGGGCGGAGAGGGGTACTTCCCGGAAGGGATTCCGGATGTCCCTTCCGGCTGTCCGCGGTAGTGTCTAAATCCTCCGATTTGGCGCGTAGTGCATTTATCGGGCCTCTGCTATCGAGGCGGAAGCCTCGATTGGGCGCGTGCGGCATCACGTCCAAGCTATAGCCCGTCTGCGGTGTCTTGATGGTCAGCTTCTCGTGCGGCTGATGGGGTTCAGCCGGCGCGGAGGATACGCCAGAGCCGGCATGCGCCGGGACAAGTGGCTTCTCTCGACTGCTGGACACTGGCGCAGGAGATGCCTCGGCCATCCGCCCCTCCCCGGGTGAGAAATAGGCACTCTGGCCACGCTTTGCGGAGGACGACTCGGGCGATAGTGAGCTCGTCACAGAAGCTTGTGAATTGGCCGAACGCTGGGGAGAGGATACGGGGGGCCAATCTATCTGATGTTCGCCCTGAGATATGGGACCAGCCATTCTGATCTCATATGAGTACGGCTTGAGCTAATCAGAAGGGTGATGTAGGACCTACCTAGCGTAACCGTAGAATTCACCGCTCTTGTTAACGCCGAAGATAAGGTATACGTCTTGGCTTGTCCGGTACGCATGGTCCAAGATTCCCTCATTATGCCGCTGAGTCGCCCATAGGCCTTCCTTGACGCTGATATCCAGGTCGACCTTTGACATTAATTAAATATGCCATTTAATACCGAGAGGTAAAATTACTCACCTGAGTCAACGACTTCAATATGAAGTACCGCTGAGGGAAGTACCGACCCATCATGCTAGAGTTCGAGCTCGTAAACGACTCCGAACTGTTCGACAACGATTGCCTGTCGCGCAGCCGTCGCCCCTCATCGTCCGACAACGTTATCAAACCCATCCTGCCTGCGACCTCCTCCGGAGAACTCGCCGTCGATTTGGAGCCCGAGTACTCAAGTTCTCCTTTTCGCTGTGCCTGCGCCTGCCTCGCCTTCCCTTTCTGCTCGTTTACCCACTTGGTGTGCATACCCATTCCGCGCTGGCCACCAACACCGGAACGCAGATCGTCGGTGGGCTTCCGAATGCGACAGACGAGTCGCTGGCAACGAGGATCGTTCGGGCGAAGGGGCTGGCCATTGTAACGCGTGGTCGCTGCCTCGAGATGCTGCTCCGACTCGAAGTTGACGAACGCGCAGTTCGAGCGAGAGATGAGGAAAATCGAGGACACTCCGCCGAAAATCGTCGGTTCTTGGGGCGCGGACGACTGGGGATTGGCAGGCGAGCGCGGCAGTGGACGTGGCTGGTTGAAGAAATGGAGGAGCTCGTCGTACGTCGCATCGGACGGCACGTTTCCCGCCCACATCACCCATTCTGAACGCTGCACTGGCGGGTTCGGGTGATAGGTACGTCGCTTGACATGAGCTTGCCTAGACTCGCTCGCGACAAACGGATCCGCACTGTCCGCGCCCAGAGCCGACGGGGAAGAGGTAGATTGGGGGGCGCTGGGCGGGGAAGACGGCTGAGTGTCCTTGGGTACGTTAGACTGTGTCCCTCGACCCTGTGCCGGCGAACGTTGGGCGGACATTGTAAACGGTCCGGCTATGCCATAGCCATCCTCCTGCCGGCTGACAGGCGGGAAACCCATGTTGTACGGCGACTGGAAGGACGGTTGCAAACCTTCATATGAACCGGATGGCGCGCCAGGACCAGGCGGGACATACCACCAGGTGCCTTGGCCGTCTTGATCGCCCTGGCCTGTGTATGACTGGGCATAATGCGGGGGTGCATACTGGGATTGGTACAACGGGGGGCTGTGGGCGAACGACGGGGGCGCGTATGCGTATTGGTGAGGTGTCGAATACCCTATCGGCGAGTAAGCGGACTGCCCGTTGTAAGACGCAGACATGGCTGGGCCATTGGGCCGGCCAGGGTGGCCTTGCTGGGGCGACAGAGGCGATACAGGCGGGGGCGAAGGGCTGGACAAGTGCGGGTACATCGGGAGCGGCGTCGGGCCTGCCGAAGGAGCGAAGGAGTGCTGCGAAGTGGAGCCACCGTCTGGTGAATGATTTTGGTAGTGGTACACAGGGGTGTGGGACTGCATCATGGGGACCATGGATGCAGACGGGTACGGGATGTGTGGGACGCTTCCCTCCTGGTTGGGACCACCAGGATGATGTGAATATGGGAAGGGAGGACTGTGTACCATATTCATAGACGGGTGCTGCTGGGACATCGTGTATTGCGATCCGATGAAGCTGTTGTGCTGCCTGAACGACGGCGTCGACTGGTAGTGGGGAGTCGGACCCTGGAAGGTGGATGGGTGAGCGAGAGGAGTGGCCCGTACATCCTGGGAATTAGGTGAAGATCCGGAAGGACGTGTAGAGCTGGTAGGACGGGGTGGACGTCGACCGGTTTGTCGACGCGCATGGTTGTTGTAGCGAGAAGAACCGGTGTGAGCAGCCCCACCAGAACTGGGTGCCGAAGACTCTGACATACTCAAGTCCTGATTATCCCCGTTAGCATCACCGCTCGTATAACCACTCGATGCAGGGGAAGTGGTAACCGATGACGGATGTTCTGGGAACGCAGAAGACTTTTTGTCGAATGGAGGTAAAAGTCGAGACTCAAGATCGTGAATCGCTGAAAAAGCAACTCATGAATTTGACGGAAGGCGAAAGAAACACGCGGTGCTGACCTGAGTCCTGGCGCGATACGGGAGCGGACTGGTAAAGATTGTCTATAGGGTAAAGTCAAGAAAATGAGCATGACAATTAAAGAAGGCAAGTTAACGCTGAATGGACAAGACACGACGTGCGTCTGCTCAGCGCTGGGCTATAGCACACACAGCGACGGCCGTCCAATGCGTTATAGAAGTAGGAAAGAACAGGAAAATAGTTCATTGGCCAGCGGCAACGCAACATCCGGACTCCGCCGGCATCTCCCGCAGAGTGAAGACACTCACCAGGTAGATCCTTAGAGGGGTTGGCGACCGGTGTCACGTCGAGCTCAAACATGGACGCCATAATTATAAGTACTGTCCGTTCTGGCATTAGATCCACATGCACGAATCGAGCCATGCACGCGACGCACCTCTCGCAAGCGAAATTAATGAGTGGTACTACTTGAATGTCAATCCCTGGGACCCTAGCCTCGGTAACTTGGAGCAGCGTGGTGGGAAATGGAAGTGGACAGAGAGGTGGTGAATGCGGATTAGCAATAAGTATTAGTGGAAAGCCCGTATGTTTCGAAGACAAGAAGAGCTGGTGGTTCGTTGTGGTGCCGTGTATAAAGAGACGAGAGCTGATGTTGGGATGCTATATGTATCGGAAACCTTTGTCGCGGATGACACGGGAACTCCATGGCGGCCCCACAGGCGTTGAGTCCGCTGGGACATGTTCAATTTGAAGAATGCGAAGGACAGCCTCCTCTCGCTTTCACCAGTCCCTGACGTCATTTACCCCGCATTTCCATCTCCGCGTCACTTTCTCAATTGTTTTCCTCGTGTATTCCCCTAATTCCGGAAGGGTTTATGTTTTCGCTCGCACCTCGGACACAATTCAGTCACGCTTTAAGCTGAGAAAAAATTCAAGGGTTTTCTGCAATTCTGATTGGTTGGATGCTGAAACTGACCAATCAGATTTGAAAGGAGTCCTAATAATTTCTAAGCTAATAGACTCTAACATCGCATGAATCCTGCGCCATCACAATTGAGTAGCGGTGGTATGTAAGAGCAAGCTTTTTTTTGCGGCCATCTTTCTCCCCGTTAACGAGATAGGGGAACTTGTAGACTCGTGCGCCCAAAAGCGGTGACGGGCTTCTTCGCTATGCCCGTCGGATATACCCAGTCCTATCACGGGCTTCTTCGCTATGCCCGTCGGATATACCCCAGTCCTATCCCGGAAGGCAATGACCTTACGCGGAGCCAGACCATCGAGTCCTGGGTTGCTCGAAGATCGTGCATATCCCACGTGATAATTATACTGGCGGCTTGATGATCCCTTGACTAAGTCTGTAATACACGATAGACGAATCATCGGAAGAAATGGCCACATAGAGCTCCGACGGGTTGCCAAATCCCTCGAAGGCAGATTTCAGCCTGGCGTAGCGTAAGTGTACGCAAATGACGAAAGCACGTTACGCTCACCAGGCCATCGAAAGCATCTCCGCGAGCGAGCACGGCACCACACACGCTGACGTCTCCTGGGAACCAAAGGCTCTGTATCGTAAGACCTGCGAAATAGAACCCCAGACTTACCGAATCCGGTTTAAAGCCTCGGAAGCCGCATCTGCTGCAGGAAGGGAGTTCCACAACTTCCAAACCACTCCACTGCTGTGCTGTGGGGCCAAGTGGGTGCGTGAAGGCGTACAGTGGAACGGACCATCAGCTACTACGCCTCAGGGAACAGCAAGCCGTAAACACCCCACCTAGCAGTAGGTCGTTGTACGTTTGATACACGGCTCCTGCAGAACGAGGGTACTTCGGCAGGAAAGTGGAGAGATCAGAGTACTAGATCAGGATGGGAGATACATCATTATTCAAGTTAGATGAGAAGAGACGGCATACCGTTGGGTGCGATTCCATGATCCGGAGGGTCGTTGAACGAATGGAAGACGAGAGGAGGGTGGAGCTGAAGATGTTGGAACTCTGAAGTCGACGCCCCGCAAAGTTCGCGAGATCTATCTACAGATCTGTTGACCGAGGACTTATACGGCACCCGGCGGCTCGGCATCCCTCCTGCCCCGAGACTCCCGAAGCGCCTCCGTGACTTCGCATTGCATCATAGACGGGACGAATGTTTTCGCGTGGTAACTTGCAACGACTCCACTGTCAGAATCAAGCGGCGATGCACACCTAGCGAAGCCAGTTCACAGCAAAAGTAAGACGTGAATCACTTCATTTCACTAACTAGGATGGAACATATATGCTACACAGTAAATTCAACACAACATCATATCGTACAAGCGACGGCGAAGACTTCTGAAAGTTCACGAACTTGTCAATCAAAGGCGCTTCACGCAGATCAGTAGCCAGCATCACCGCTCTAGAGGGTGGAGCAGCATACATCAGTAACCCACGTCGAACAAAGCACAATCGACATCATACCTTGCGCTGCTCTCCCTTCGAAGCCGTGCCTTGGTCGCCCTTGGACTTCCCGGTCAGCTTGTCAGCGGTGCCTGCATCAACAGGGATCAGCAAACCAACCCTCAACGCGAGACAGCGATATGAGAATCGGAACTCACCTTTCAATTTGTCTGTCAAGGAGGGCTTTCCACCGGCCCCAGAACCGTGCTGCTGTTTGCCGGGTTCGTCATCCCCGTACTGACCGGAGGTGTCGTACTGGCCGGAACCAGTGCTAGAACTCCGCTGCCCCGAGCCCTGCTGCTGCCCCGAGCCGTACTGCTGCCCCGAACCGTACTGCTGCCCCGAGCCGTACTGCCCGGTCTGGCCAGCACCGCCGCCGGACTGGTACTGCGAGTAATCCTGCTGGCCGCCGTACTCGCCCTGGCCGCTGCGCTGCTGGCTGCCGTACTGCTGGCTGCCGTACGGGTCGCTCGAGCGGTCGAGGCCCTGGCCGCCACTAGCGTACTGCCTGTCGGCGCCCATGCCTGCTATCAAGGGATGAGCGGGTGGAGGCAGGCGAAGTGAGAAGCGGACTGACCTTGGCCTTGACCTTGGTCCTGGTACTGGCCCTGGCCCTGGCCCTGCCTATTCTCCCACTTCCCCTGGCCGCCACCGGCCTGGGACTGCTCCCAACCCTGGCCGCCAGACTGGTCGAACTGGCCTTGCTGGCGTTGGCCCTGCTGGCGTTGGCCCTGCTGGCGCTGGCCGCGGGCTCCCTCGAAGCCCTGGTACTCGTCGGTGTTCTGTTCGTAGGACATGATGATTTAAGAAAAGACGACAATCAGGGAGGTTCGCAAGATTCAGTTGTGGATGATGCGGAGATGTTGACGTTGAGTTCGTCTGCGGTGTGTTCTCGCAGGTTATAAGGGCGCCGTCCTCCACTGACACTATGATGACGCGTGTTACTGTGTATGGCGGTACCCACTGCGGATGCAGGTGGGGGATGACGAGCATTGACGTTGAGAGTGGAGATCGCGCACCCACAGGGGTGGTTTCAGTACCTCGCGGAACGCACCAGTCAACCGGCATTCAGTTCGAGAGCCAGCACGCTATTGGTCTAGGCGGACCGTCCGATGCGCGCGCGCACGTCAGTTGAGCACCGGCTCAGTTAAGTTGGCAATTCAGCTCGACTCGTCCGGGAGATGACGACGAAGCGCAACCAATTAGGGGCCCTCAGGCTCTAGCAAAAGGCGCGATCGATCGGTACTCGGCAGATCGACTGTTCCGTCGAACTTGACTGGAACACGCTCGACCGTAGCGCCGGACCCGGCGGCACCATCGAGCTTGTGTTGACCTACGGACAAAGGTTGCTCAAATGTTAGTTCGTTAGGATAGGATAGAAAATTTCTGCTGCAAAAAAAGAGTCTAAATCCACGTGCCAATTGAATGTCGGTGCATATTCTCTATCGACGTCGTGTCCGAGTCCAACGAACGCAATTAATTGGCACATAAAATGCTACAATTGCTGTGGGATGAATTCTAGAATAGATGGCGGTCCTGCAACTGTATTTTGGTGGGGGATTCAAGCACCCAATGCTGAGAGACAAGGACAGTTCATACCGAGCCAACGCGCTGGAGATGACCCTTCGGGACCACGAGCCACAAAACCAGCATTGATATCATCATGGATACCAATCTGCGGCGACACATGAACCAGATCTGTCAAACTGTCAATATCAGCCAAGAAAAGTGCTTCTGTCGACCCACAATGGTTGAACTTGTAGGCTCCAGATTCCCCTTGCCTGAGCCAGAATTCCCGCAAGTCGAGCCCACTGTTCCCGACGCCAGCGATCCAGCCTGTCGAGCCGCTGAGAAACCATGTGGGCAAGATGTCATTCGACTTCGAAGGGAGACGAGTCTGAGATGGTGGCGAAGGAGGAGAATATCCACGAGCCCATGCCAGAGGACGGTATCGATGAGGACGCTGGCCATGGGGCCCTGCCTGAGCCCAACGAAGCTGGAGCCCCGATCGACGACTACGTTCAGGAAGCCGATACTCCAGACCTGCCCGAGGATCTCGACATGGGTGCAGAGGATGAAGCAGACGGTTAGATCAAGAGGATGAGATGGACGTCAGTGACGATGGACCTGACGAGGAGCCAGCGCCTAATAGACGACTGCGACGTCGACCTAAAAGGAAGGTCTGCCTGAGCAGCCGTTGTGCTTCCGCCGCTCGTGTCCTGAGACTCCGCTTGGGCCTGAGCCTGCCGCATAGACCCCCAACCTTCTTCATGCAACCATGAGCAACCCACCACGCGACGACTACTATCTCCCCGCGAATACCCACGAAACCACGGACGTCCCAATGGACGAGGAGCGCAAAGGCTTGCTTTCAGGCGAGCAAGTTCTGCCTGGGCCGCCCGAGCCTTCCCGAGGTTACGACTACGAACACAAGAGGTCATTGGGAAGATATCTGGTATACGGCGCCGCGCGCGCTCCTCTTCCTGCTCATCACGTCGGGAACGTATTTCTATGACACGAGGCGCTCTGACGCTCGCGATCGCGCGAAGGCCATGCATTTCGAGGGACAGACGCTGAGATCTAATGGGACGCATGATTTCAAGCGGACGGTGTTGATCGTTTCTATTGATGGGTTGCGGTATGTCTGTTCGAATGAAAGGGTATCCAGTGGCTCATATTGCGGAATCTACAGTGCGGACTATCTGGATAGAGGTTTCACTCCTCATTTGCTTGATATCAGCAAGCTGGGTCTTCGGGCAAAGTACATGAAGCCTATTTTTCCTGTGTGTTGGTCCATCTTGTCCATAAGCTAATACTTATCTCCTCCGACCTTGGAAATAGACTTTGACTTTCCCGTGAGTGCCAGAGTGACTCTCATGTCGGTCTTTCCATTGACGTGTTACTACGTATCAGGAATCACTGGGCGTTGATGTGAGTCTTCCTGGCATGGACTTGTTGCAGAATCCTGAGTCTATTTCCACGCAGGACTGGCCTACATGCCGAGTCCCATGGAATTGTTGCCAACGTGAGTTCTTTCATCTACCTGGCATCAATATAAACATGCGCTTTCATATTTCTGTAGAACTTCTGGGACGCGGAGACAGATTCTGAGTTCCATTACAACCGCGAGGCAATATGCTGGAAGCCTCACTGGTGGTTCGGCGAGCCAGTAAGTACTGCATCACAACGTTGGCCGACATGTGAACGGGTCCAACTGACTTGGTGTCGGACAGATGTGGGAGACAGCAAACAAGGCTGGCGTGATTAATGCGAACCTTATGTGGTATGCTGTCATTATTCAAATGGCTGTTGGCGTGGCGTTAACGCGTTCCCGCTTGTCAGGCCTGGTCCGCCGAAGACGTCGTCAGGCGCAGAGCCAAGTTACTTCGTGCCATGGAAGGCATGCTTTCTCATGTGTCTGTAATAGCCAGTTTCTAATATCGGAGGATTTTAGGATAAGGTTCCTCTCCAAGAAAAACTGGACCAGATCATGGAGTGGATTGATTTGCCATTGGAGAAGCGCCCGCAACTCATTATGGGTAAGTAACGCGGCACACCCATCTATGATGTATTCGTCGACTGAATCGCTTCTCATGTAGCCTATGAGCCTTCATTGGATCAGGCGGGACACGCGGCTGGACCATACTCTGCCCTTGTCAATGTCAGTGATTCATTCGGGACCCAATAACTAACCGTGATGCTGACACGTTTTCGTAGGACACGCTTCGCTACGTAGACACATTTGCGAAGGATTTGCACACCTCCCTGGTCACTCGTAACCTGACTGACATCGTGGATATCGTGTTCGTCAGCGACCACGGCATGACTGACACCAGCCACCCCGAGTTGGTCTACATGGATGACATTCTCGGCGCTGACGGTTGGGCGGAGATCTCTCATGAGGATGGTATGCCCGAGCTCCTTCCTTACCTTCATCCCCATCACTCACCGTCTTGCTCTGACTAGGCTGGCCAGCGATGGGCCTGCACTTCAAACCTGCCGCAAACGTCTCGCACTACCTCGACATTCTACTCAACGCGTCCGCCGAGAACTCGGAGAAGTTCGCAGTCTATACGCCCGAGACCATGCCCGAGCGGTACCACTTTGCGGATAACCCGCGCATCGCGCCGATCTACGTCGTGCCGAACATCGGCTACGTGCTCACGACGCACGCGGAGGGCGACGTCGGCGTGAACAAGGGCAGCCACGGGTACGACAACAACGAGTCGCCGATGCACGCGATGTTCGTCGCGCACGGGCCGTTCTCCGCCGTCGCGAAGGCCGTGCAGCAGAGCAACGCGCGGCAGAAGAACAGCGAAGAACCTGTAAGCTGGGCATTCCAGGACACACTTAGACACCTTACGGGCATATGCGAAGGGCCATCATGGCAATGACAGAGCGTGAGCAGGCATTGGTCTCCGTGCCGACCTCGGGTAAGGAAGACAGGTGTTGCTTATAGCGTGGGCTCATCTAGTCGTGTCTGGTACGCAGGCCACTGCAGAAGAACGTCTCTCCTGCAGCCGTTCATCAGCTTAACGACGCACCCCCACATCGACCATTCATGCTTGCAGGTCAACTTTCGCAGACATCGAGTAAGATGGCTACTCGCTTCCAAGTCGAAGTGCACGGCGCTGGTCCACGGGCATTACGAGACCGGCTGCGGGTCCGATCCATCGCTTTACCGACGCAGCCAGGGCCCTTCGTCCATGTCAGCTTCCCTGAGCGCATAAGAAGTACACATACCTGACCCACGCTGACCCTCTCAAATCACCGGCGGACACTGCGTGACAAGCGGAGCATTTGCGTATGCGATCTGCGCACGTATAAACATCAGCTTCTGGGTCGCCTGGCGGGTGAGCAGATCGCAGGAACGCTCCAATTTTGGAGACGACGGTACCAGAGATGGCGTTCTGCAAGCACGAGGCGGAATAGCGTGCCCGATGTAGACAGATGAAGCTGAGGTGCGTAAAGTCTGTTTGAGGCCTTGATCGTAATGGTGCTTGGCGGATCCGTGTCATTGTCATTTCCGTTCTCCTGCGTTCACTTTCGTGAAGGTGTATTTAAGGGCGGGACAGGTGTGGGAGGATGTCGATAATGCCTATTTGAAGTCTTGATCGTAATGGAACTCGACGTACCGCGTCATTTCCGCTTTCTGCATTCCCTCTGGTGAAGAGCAGGAATAGAACGGAGGCAGAGCTATCTGTAAATGCGGCAGAGAGAAGCTGGTGACAGTTGAGCGGCGGAGACCGAGTCGTCGGGCCAGGGTCGCGAAAGGCTGCTCCATCATATTCTCAGTTCTTTTCGGTGAGTGGTGCATAATATTCCTTGGAGTCTGCTTACGATGCTATGTATAAGACTCGTATTCAGCCCTTGCCGCCGACGCGAGCTGAGGCCTGACCTGCTTGGAATGTTTAGCGAACCAACTTCAACCCCATCCACAGTGTCGAAGCGATCGCGTTTGCCTTGCATTTTCTGGGCATGGACCCGGAATTCATAAGGATCGACATTGATGTCCATCATCATGCAGGCTGGCAGATGCCTGGTTCTTCCATTGAGACTCGAAGGCAAAAGTGAGGTTGACATTGACACTGTAGATGGAATTCGATGTGTGTTGAAGGATGGCCCTATGGTGGGGTAGAGGTGGTATCATCTATAACGCATAGGAGTAAGAATTGCCTGTGGGACCGTGGTGCCAGTCGAGCAGCGACGCCGTCGCGGCTAATTTGAGAGATTTCTGTCAATTTATCAGTTCCTGATAATGCGCGTTCCACGTCCCTACGACGTTACCGACGAACCTTGTCCCTAGCCGTCGCCAATTGAGCTCGTCAGTCGTAGCCGATGTAAGTTGACCTAAGTACAACGTTTAGCGAATTACATCCAGTGAATTAAACCTACTACGTTCAGTGTTGAGGCGATCATCAGGTCTATCTTGCATCTCCTGGAAAGGACCCGGAATTTGTACGGATTGATGTTCGTCGCCGGGACGGCATCACGGAGATGTCCACTTATAATAGAAGTCGCTTGATTGTAGGGTCTCACAGGAGTATAGAGACGCGCTCGACACCCCGACGCTCCTCAACGAGAAGGGACACGAATTGTCGAAGCTGACCGGTTTGGAAGTTCCGAAAAAGCAACCCTTTAGAGGTACAGATCGCAATGCCATGCCGATAATCCCCTGTAGGCCATGATGATGAAGATGAGGAAGGGAATTTGTTGATTTTAGAAAGGAAATCGCTGGGAGCATTGGCATCGACGATATCGACGCGCTATTCGCGCTGAGAAACTCGTATCGATGTTGCTTGGAGGTTGCAAACGCCGACTGCTTGGGTGACCGTCAGTGAGCTGACCCCCCCCCAATCCCTGTTTCTGGCCCCAGTAAGAAAGACAATGGAAAAGAGGGCGTCACAAGGAAGATAGTGGCTAGATGGTCGCAAGGAACATGGTTGACCACTAGTAATGTTCATCGATATCCTTGACGTCGGTAAGGGCACGGAAAATCGAGCTCAAAGTCCGGTGTTTGTTGGACGAACTGTCTTGGTGAGATCGACTCATTCTCACTTCAAGATCGGCCTGCATAAACTACTTGCCTTACATCTCTTGGTACTCTCAGATGGATGTCCGCAATTCCGCCTGTCGAGCGGAGACCTTTTGATGGTCCTTGAACGTGCAGAGCCTTCATATTCGATTTTTAGTCGCGACAACGTACCAATCAGAGTGTAGCCAGTATGGTGACCCTCAGGCGATGAGCACTAGACATGTCCAGGTGTTCGACCCAGTGCTTGGATGTGAGCAAGATGCAATATGAGACCGGTTCACGAAGTGCGTGCGGCGCCTAGAGGGTGAGCGCTTAATAAGGGTGGGCGCCAAACAAAGAGCAAACAGCCCTTGTCGCCGAATTTGCAGTGGCGACTTGCAAGCAGTCCAGCAGCACACACCATGGCCGTCAGTCCCTTCCCCTCCCCTCCCCATTTCACCCTACTCACCCAATCCCACAGACCCGCTCTTCCTCCGTCTTCCGCGCCGCGTGCAGGTCACATCGGTGCGTACTCCCGCCAGCGTCAGCACTACCCACTAATTTTTGCACACATAGCCTCTCACCT